>JAXIVJ010002003.1:0-120314 GCA_036785665.1 Chirona hameri | reverse complement strand
TTTCGTCGAGACACGTCTATCTATATGAAAAATGACCTACTTGGGTCTTGACCTCAGGTGAAGGTCACGTGACCTGAAGTCAGATTTTGAAGCTTATCTAACACGGACACCTTGTATATCGTTCAAAACGCCTTAAAGAGGCAAACACAATGGTGTAAACAGTTTTCTGTTATCTTTATTAGGTAAAACGTTATTAGCGAAAAACGGTTTTGCAAAACAAAACAGCATTGTTTCCTTTTTTGACCTCTGGAGCCTAAAATATTGTCCTGACTTCAAATTTAAGGGCACTTGTCGATTGCAAATTTCAATGGCTGGCGATTTATATTTTCCGTTTGTTCCTAGCTAGCATAGTTTCCGAGATATATTGGAATGTCTGGAGCGAAGTCCTAAAGCAGGAACAAACTGGAAAGTTTGACCTTTGATGACCTCTGGTGACCTCAATTTTGACCTGACCTAAAACAATACTGGGATACTTTCGATAGAACTTGTATATCAAGCTATCAAACGTCGTTTTCTGATTGTCGCTATGTTGCGTAGTTTTCGAGATCTCAGGGGGGGGGGGGTGGAAATCAACCCCCCTGCAGTTGGTGTTCGGCGCAAACCCCCTGCAGTGCGCGGGTTAACAAGGGCGCCGACGGGGGACGGATATACCCCCTCGAGATTTTCGGGAATAGCGGAAAATGGTACAAATGTTGGCGTTGCTTTCCTTGGAAATTTAAAGACGATAAAGATCTACTTCTGTGCATGATACAAGTTCCGTGCCAACGAGTTTCCTTGGGATGACAAACATGCCCAGGTCCGACACAATCAATATATGTTCTGGCCTGTTTCGTTGCCATTGGGAACTATTGAACACGCTCTATGGTCGTGACCATGCCGTTACTATTGGCAACCATTAAACACGTTCTTTGTCGTTGGTGATTCGTCGTGGTATTCAATATTTGCCCAAGACGAGTGCGTGGTCTGTTTTGCAAATATATGAATTGATCTGTCGTTAATGGTGCATTGTGCTTTCGGTCCGCATGAAACCATAGTCAGGTAAGCGAATACACCATTCCTGGTGAGCGTAAACGTGGGGCCAAAGCGCTTTGTGAAAATTGCATAACCCCTAGGTCAATATCTTCAAGGTCAAGTCAAATGAGGTCAAATATGCTAATGTTTGCTTGTTTGCGCTCCTTGGCTTGACATTGTTATGATTGCATGTATATACCCAAAAAATGGGTTTAATGATTTGTTGGAAATTCTAATGATGCAATAGGTATGATAGAAGTTGCATTTGACCTCAGGTCAATTACATATCAACATTTCACTGCGGTCATGTTTGGGAAATTTTGAAGCTTTTTACTTTGATGGCCTTCTAACTCAAAAAGTTTTGGGGGCAATTTGTATTTGTATTACTTTAAACGCCGCGCCATTCATTTGTTAGCAGGTAAACAATAAACGATGCATATCGACCGGTAAAATCAGGAGATATTCACAACAACAAAAGAGGAGGGGTGGCGGATTTCGCCCCCCCCCCCCCCCAATGCACGTGTTGACTCCGCACCGACTGGCGTCCGACAGTAGCCGTTTTCACGAAGGATTTTACGTTTGGGGCGATTGGGGCGTTTGGGCGTTGGGGCGATTGGGGCGTTTGGGGCGTTTGGGGCGATTGGGTCTATAGCTCGTAAGAACGCGGCTTTTCCCGGTGATTTTTGGTATCAATCGCAACTTTATGAATTAATGCATTTTCTGGAAATTCCAATTTCATGATAACACCATAGTTTACTTAAAATTAACAATTCATCTTAAACTAGCTCTGGTGATGCCAGATGGCTGTGGCGGTTTGGGGCGTTTGGTGAGACTCCATCTTGCTCGAATCCCGGAAGTGCGGGGTTCGGGAAATGGTCATATTTTGCAACGACATGGTTTTCAGGATTAATAGCTTATTTCAATGAAAACTAGATGAATTAGTCCATTCATATTTTCAGTCATATTCACTTTTGAAAGCAAGGATTAATGATAATTAGCGATTTCGTTTTGATCATTTGTTGTAGGATGACGGGAATGCTGGCTCTGGCTCTGCGCTGGCTCTGCGCAGGCGCCGCCACCCGGTTACCATGGCGACGGGCCGGCGAGTCGCCTGACGTCACGTTGCACACGTGGCTTCGGCGCCTGCAGGCTTGTCACCATGGCGACCAGCCGGCCGGAGTGGCTCCGGCGCCGGCCGGTCGCCTGACGTCACGTTGCGCATGTGCAGAGCCGTGGTCTGCGCCCAGCCATGCCGTCCATTCGATCTAGAGCAACCATTTTTGAGTTTTCAGTACCAGTGGCTGCAGAAATCCCGCATGTTTCATGGGTTTATAAGTGCTTTTTCTGAGGTCTTTTCAGCTTTTAATGAGATTCATCAATTAATCAATTAAGCGAATCAAAACCATTTGAGGTGATTCGAAATGCGTAAGGATTGTTCCCGTTTTCGGAAACCAACGAAGTTACCGCTCTAAATAGGACGATCTCAGCGGGACGGAGCGACGTTGAATTAAGGTCTGTCTATGCTTTTGACATTTTATTGCATTTTTCATCATAATATTATATTTCTTTGTCATTAATATCTTCAATTTTGCCCTAACTAACTGTCAATTGCGTATTTTATTTAATCAAAGCTAGTATACTAGTATACTTTTAGCCTCTTTTTAGGGCGTTTGCGGTATGTTTTGTAGAAGGAACTAACACAACACAAAATTGCCAGATTTGCTCATGAATTTGAATATTCAAAGCAAAGTAACGGGAAATATTGCATTGTAAGAGCATATACTTATTCATGAATTCATAAAATTGCGATTGATACCAAAAATAACCGGGAAAAGTCATGTTCTTACGAGCTATGGACCCAATCACCCCAAACGCCCCAAACGCCCCAAACGCCCCAAACGCCCCAAACGCCCCAAACGCCCCAAACGCCCCAAACGCCCCAAACGCCCCAAACGCCCCAAACGCCCCAAACGCCCCAAACGCCCCAAACGCTCCAATCGCCCCAAACGTAAAATCCTTCGTGAAAATGGCTACTAGCCGTTTTCACGAAAGATTTAACGTTTGGGGCGATTGGGACGTTTGGGGCGATTGGGTTTATAGCTCGTATGAACAAGGCTTTTCCCGGTTATTTTTGGTATCAATCGCAATTTTATGAATTCATGAATAAGTATATGCTCTTACAATGCAATATTTCCTGTTAGTTTGCTTTGAATATTCAAATTCATGAGCAAATCTGGCAATTTTGTGTTGTGTTAGTTCCTTCTACAAAACATACCGCAAACGCCCTAAAAAGAGGCTAAAAGTATACTAGTATACTAGCTTCGATTACATAAAATACGCAATTGACAGTTAGTTAGGGCAAAATTGAAGATATTAATGACAAAGAAATATAATATTATGATGAAAAATGCAATCAAATGTCAAAAGCATAGACAGGCCTTAATTAATTGTCGCTCCGTCCCGTTGAGATAGTCCAATTTAGAGCGGTAACTTCGTTGGTTTCTGAAAACCGGAACAATCCATACTCATTTATTTAAGCAACGAATCACACCAAATGTTCTTGATTTGATCAATTGATTAATTGATGAATCTCATAAAAAGCAGAAAGAACCTCAGAAAAAACACTTATAAACCCATGAAACATGCGGGCTTTCTGCAGCCACTGGTACTGAAAACTCAAAAATGGCGGCTCTAGATCGAACAGACGGCATGGCTGGGCCAGACCACGGCTCTGCACATGCGTAACGTGACGTCAGGCGACCGGCTACCTCATCGCCATGGTAACGGGCCGGCTGGCGCTGGAGTCACGTGGTCGCCATGGTTACCGCGCGACGGCGCCTGTGCGGAGCCAGCGCAGAGCCGAAGCCAGCATTCTCGTCATCTTACAACAAATGATCAAAACGAAATCACTAATTATAATTAATCCTTGCTATCAAAAAGGAATATGACTGAAAATATGAATGTACTAATTCATCTAGTTTTCATTGAAATAAGCTATTATTCCTGAAAATCATGTCGTTGCAAAATATGACCATTTCCCGAACTCCGCACATCCGGGATTCGAGCAAGATGGAGTCTCACCAAACGCCCCAAACCACCACAGCCATCTGGCATCACCAGAGCTAGTTTAAGATGAAATTGTTAATTTTAAGTAAACTATGGTGTTATCATTAAAATGGAATTTCCAGAAAAAAAATGCATTAATTCATAAAGTTGCGATTGATATCGAAAATCACCGGGAAAAGGCGTATTCTTACGAGTTATAGACCCATCTACCCAAAACGCCCCAATCGCCCCAATCGCCCCAATCGCCCCAAACGCCCCAAACGCCCCAGGCGCAAAATCCTTCGTGAAAACGGCTATTGGGATGCGACGCGACGGGTGCGCGGATCGGCGGCACTCAATGATTCCTGCCGAGTCGAGGGCGCAGCGGAACGGTGTCAGACAGGGTCCATGGTTCGGACCGCTGAGAAAGACCCAATGGATGACGGGGGACGATCTGATGTTTCTGCATGTTTGCAAGATAACATATCGACCTATTAATTTGTCATGTTATCGATATAGATTCGGTCAGCAGACAGCCGAAGTTTCAGCTGCATGACAGCAACACGATCGCTGCAACAGGTAAAATATGGCCAAATATGACCACATGCCAGCCAGCCTAGAGCAGGTTAAGTCGGATTACGGAGCCGAGAACTGCCGCATTGTACTATACAATAGCAAAGGCAACTATATCGAATAGCACTATCAATAGTACTATCATAGCAAATGCATTCTCCGGACGATTTTACGTGAGGCGGGTCATACAAAATGTCACCAACATCGGCACATCAAGGAAAATACGACACAATAAGACAATTATGTTACCGTGGTACTCACCGTTGTGCATGGGGTCAATGGAGTGGATCATGAGCTGCAGCAGGCCCTGGCGAAACTTGGAGCCGGAGTGGATGATGGGGGTGCTCGGCCGCCTCGTTATGCCCTGCTGGCTGCCCGGCTGGAAGCGAGACCAGGTGGAGCGTCAGACAGTTGGGGAACGAAGCAGCCTCGGAAGGCCCTGCTGGCTGCCCGGCTGGAAGCGAGACCAGGGGAGTGTCATACAGTTGGGGAACGGAGACGCCTCGAAAGGCCCTGCTGGCTGCCCGGCTGGAAGCGAGACCAGGGGAGTGTCATACAGTTGGGGAACGGAGACGCCTCGGAAGGCCCTGCTGGCTGCCCGGCTGGAAGCGAGACCAGGGGAGTGTCATACAGTTGGGGAACGGAGACGCCTCGGAAGGCCCTGCTGGCTGCCCGGCTGGAAGCGAGACCTGGGGAGTGTCATACAGATCGGGAACAGAGCTGCAGCAGGCCGGCTGCTGCTCTGCGCTGCCGCGGCTGCTGCAGTAACCAATAGATAGTGTTATCATGAATAAAGTAAGTATGGATAGAAAACTCCGCCCACTTTCTATTGTTATCCGCGATCACGCGCAGCCATTGCCGTTTCCCGTACTACGAAAACACCAGCTAGTATACCGCCCGCCCCGTGGTCGACCGCAACGCTAAGGCGGCCGCCCCGTTGCATGGTTTATCGCCTTCCGGTGATTGTGGAATGAACCAAATTAAGTTGAAATGCATTCGGGAAGCTCTCACAAGCACTTATGGCATGTTGGTTCCACCGATGGACATCATGCCTGGTAATTTGTGTCCATATATGTAGGAACGTATGCAAGGGGGGGGGGGCAAGGGGCCATACCCGCCCCTCCTCCCCCTGGAGGCCAGGCGGACCCCTCTGGTGACCGAGCGAGGGCACACTAGGGCCGAAGGCCCTAGTGTTTTGGATGGTGTCAGGCGCCCGCAAGACGCCTTACGTCGCATAAAAGAACGCCCACGAACCGAAAAAAAATCGTAACACGAGTAAATAACAGCACTTGCTTAGTCTGTTAAAGGAATGTGTATGTAAATACGTAGAAAAGGGCCCCAGCCAGTGTGGATAGGGCCCTCTACCAGCTTTTAAAGGGCCCTGCCGATCTGCGGAGAGCCCACTATCGGCATTTAGAGTGCCCCTTCCGGTTGTAGAGGGCCATCTGCCGGACTTTATAGGGCCCTGCCTATCTGTAGAGGGTCCCTGCCGATCTGGAGAGGGCCCTCTACTGGCCTTTGGAGAGCCCTGCCGATCTGTAGAGGGTCCTCTGCCAGCCTTTAGATGGCCCTTCCAGCATGTGGAGGGCCCTGCCAACCTGTAGAGGGCCCTCTTCCAGCCTGTAGGGGCCCTGTCGATCTGTAGAGTGCCCCAGCCAATCAATAGAGGGCCCTCTGCCGGTCTTTAGATGGCCCTGCCGGCCTTTAGAGGGTCCTGCCAATCTGTATATCGCCATGCCAATCTGCAGAGGGCCTCTACCGGCATTTAGAGGGCCCTGCCGACCTGTAGAGGGACCTCTTCCAGTCTTTAGGGGCCCTGTCGATATGCAGTGTCCCAGCCAATCTGTAAAGGGCCCTCTGCTGGCCTTTAGATGGTCCTGTTGATCTGTAGAGTGAGTGTAGAGGGCCCTCTGCCGGCCTTTATATGGCCCAGCCGATCTGCAGATGGCCATCTGCCGGCCTTTTTAGGCCCCTGCCGATCTGTAGAGAGCCCTCTGCTGGCCTTTAGAGGGTCCTGTGGTGGTAGAGGTGGTCTGCCGGTCGAGCGCCGGTGAGTCTCTCTAAGGAAGACCAGTCAAAGTTCTCATTGTTTGTCAGTGTATGGTAGTATATTAGTAACGTCTGAGAGGAGCACAAGGCTTTGACAATGTAGGCTTTGGCTTTGACCCGAACTCGGGCTGCCACTACCAGGAAAGGTCAGAAGCCCAGCGCTCTCCCACTGAGCCTCTCCCACTGAGCTACAGGGGCGAACAAATCGCTCGTTTCTGCAATTGCAATTATGAAACTAACATTAGAAAGCTTTTGATAGTGCTATCAAAAGCTTTTAATGTTAGTTTCATACTTCCTAACCCATAATCCAGATTACTGCACAATAATTTAGATGGGGCAGTATTAATGCATTGTACTGCAATAGAAGTTGCTGTGAGGATAAATATATAGCTTGGATATTCTGATATCTCCTATATTACGGCTTATCACACATATTACACTATATATATGACTATTCCATTTACGATTCTCATTTACAAGAACTCTTCAGTATTTAATGCATGTTTTTCTCGTGATTGGTGTATCAAATAATACTATGTCAAGATCTTGTCACGTCACCGATCTTGAATATATTTGGTAATTTGTCTTTGATGCATTTAGTGATAATATATTTACATGGAGCCACTCGTTAATTTGTTTTAAATTAGTTCACTAATCTTTATTTGGTGCTCTTCAACATTTCTAGCTTCAATACAAATTGCCGTATATGATCAGCAAATAAGTAAAAGGTACCCATATCTGTCGTATTGCTGATGTCATTAATATAGATAATATATAAAAGAGGACCTAAAATTGAACCCTGTGGGATTCCAAATTTAATAATGTGTTTCTTAGATGCTACCTCATCCATTATTATCATCTGATGTCTCTTATTAAGATATGACCCTATCGTGTTGTAGAAACCCCTCGTATCACAATCCGGTGTATTTTTCAAGAGAAATTCTAAGCAAACTGTATCCAAAGCTGTCTGTAAATAAAGGTATAAGGAGCATGTTATTTCGTTATTTTGTAGAGATTTTGTAACTTAACCCTCGCCCTACGGGAGCTTTTTTCACCTTCGCTCAACGGGGGGGGGGCTGACAGCCCCCTGTTAACTTCTAAACCAAGCAACTTAGAGCAATGCGGTAAGAACCAGCATGTTGCCTGTCATAATAGAAATCTAACAGTATGCAATTTTCAGGTTTCAGGCCAACGGATGACCTTCCAGGTCAAGTGAATGACCTCAGATTTACCACGTCCAGAACAGCGATTTTGCTCTTCAGAAAACCTCAAAATTAGAAATTGATAAATGTAAATAAAAATACATTTTCCTAGACCAGTTTTGGCTCAGAAATATAGAACAGGTAATTATTTGTTCGTATCTTGTCAAAAAAAGTCAAAAAAAGTTATAAAAAATGACGTCATCAATTTCTTACACTTTCTTACACTTACACATCACTCAGTCAAAAATAAAGATATTGCTTTGAAATTTTGTATGGGTATTTTTCATAATGCTCAGTTCTCTCACATATATTCCGTTTTGTTTTTAATATCTTTGAAAATTTTGATTTTGTGGGGATTTTTTTTTAAAATGAGTTTTTGTGAATTTTAGGGATCAAAACCCCAAAGTTGTGAAAACTCGAGATGGCCATTTTAAAGAGAATGCCATTTTGTATCTTCAGTGAATTACGTTTGCATTTTCCTTTCAAACTCTGTTTTCTACCATTTTTCAAATATTTATTGTTTTTCCACCAACATGACGTCATCAAAGCATGATTATCTCCCAAACTATTAATTAATTTCAATTAAATGTTTACAGCATACGTATAATTGTTGTAAACTCAGCTACCAAAAATGTCAGCAAGATGCGCCAATGTGTAAAAAGTTATGCAAGAAAAACCTCAGGGTTTTTCTTGCCAGCCTGTCAGCCCCCCCCCCCCGTAGGGCGAGGGTTAATCGTACATGTGCACAATCGTCATGTACGTACTGTGTTGTTTTCTGAATGCAAATTGAAGAAGATTGAGGATAATATTTTAATTAACCCGCGCCCCGCTGGAGGTGGCAGAATCTTCCCCCTCCCGGATTTTCTAACTAACTTGAAAACAATGATAGATATCGACGTCAATCTTTTAGTGCATTATGCTGCATCAATTATACGTCTTTTGACAACATTTCAATACAAATGTGCTGTAATTTGGGAGATAACAACGTTTTAATCACGTCATGTCATGTCATTTTTGGTGTAAAAACAATAAATGTTTGTAAAATCGTAGAAATTCGAGTTTTGAAGCAAATTGCAAATACAAAATTCCGAAAGAAAGGAAATGACATTATATTTAAAATGGCGATCTGGGATTTTCGAAATGTTGAGTTTTTGACTCCTAAAAATAAAAATACACTTTTGTTTTGTCGAAAACATATTTGTTGTTGTTTTACAACATACAACATTCTGAACTGTTTTAATTATGTGGGCCCCCCTTGGCTACGAGTGCCCCTCTGATCCCATCCCCCCCCCCCCTGGGCGAAATCCTCCCTGCGCCCCTGCCTACTACTGCCCACCTTGTCACGAAACCAAATAAGGAGAGATAAAACATCGACAAGTACTTCTTACAAATACCACATGAGTGTAGTTCTTTTGCGGCATGAGTTCAAAAGTTTCTGTTCTGAGAAGTGCGAATCTTCAAGCCTTCTTCATCCCTTGCCGAAACGAACGACAGTTTAGGTCAGTGATTCTCTAATAGGGGTATTTACCCCCCTTGCGATAAGGGAACCTTCGGCTGCAGGGTAATAGTGAGTGGGTGCAGCTAAGTGAGAAGTATGGCTGATTCGTGTTTGTGGATGACGAACAATGCACAGATCGCACTTACACCTTCTATCCCAGTCTATAGTTCACTGTCACCACATTATATCGCAATTTGCATCAAAACAAATACAAGCTTAACGGCAGCCAGCCTTCTGTAACAGTTTACTTATTGTTACCGGCCTAGTTATCCAGACCCAAAAATAAATCAAAAAATTCCACGCCGCTACGCGGTGAAAATCATTCTGTGTTCTTTTCCAGTACAAAAAGGTCTAATATAGACTACACACTGGCGGATTCAGGAGGAGGGGGGGGGGGAGGGCCATGGCCCCGCATTTGGCCTTAAATGGAGGGGGCAACATGCCTTTTGACTCCACCTTATTATATATATATATACATATTTCCTCGTTTTGACCCTGCATCCTGGTTCCAATAGCAAAAATTACTTCTCCATCCCGCTCAAAACCTCAAGTTTTGGCGCAATAATAGTTATGTGAGTGTCCATTTTGCGTAAATACCATTGGTAGTTAAGTTTCAGGGCAGCTTTTGTGACAAAGTTTCTTCAAGCTATATTTAGTTCCAGAACATTTTTAAGTCCGCACGAGACACAAAGGAATATGATACACTGCTATCGCATGCATACGATTTACTGCTGGTAAAAGAACGGCTACACCCCCCCCCCCCCCCTCCCTCTGCAGTCACGAACCTCGACTACCCTCTTGGTCAAGTTGCCCCCCCCTATTCATCAGCCGTCTGGAGCCGCCGTTTACTGTACAAATTATATATTTTAGCACCATTTGCGGCACTTTAAATGATACAAAAGGCACGACTTATATTGAAAATACCTATAGTTAACGTTTTGTTAATAAAACAAAATGCTGAAATAGGGGTCCCTCAAAATATAGTGGAGCAAATCCGTTGAGTTCTCAGATTTGGGTATAGGTAGGGGCACCACTGCAATTGATGCCCCCCTCCCCTCGAAGATGTTCTGGATCCGCCCCTGTTGCTATGCGCTGTGAACGACTGCATTAGACCGGCAACAACACACATGTCTACTTATATTTTTGTCCCTAGATGGCACTAGTAGAAAACGCCTGAAGTTATGCTGTACCGCTTAGCTTGAAAACGAGAACTGCGGTCTGCGCAGTGGGGGAGGGGGTAACGAATCATTCTGGGCATTAAAAGGGGGTAACCATAGCATTGACTCTGAGAACCAATGGTTCAGGTATCCGCCGATAATCGATCGTCCGGCCAGCTACCTCACTGACACCATGAGTCGCCATATACGGTAATGCTTAGGCGATACGGTCGTTTATTGCCCCTTCAATTGCTCAATATTGCACACAATCGCTAAAGAGCAGAATTATTAGCTTAGAATATCAGACGGGAGTCGTTTGTAAACTATCATTGTGAAAAGAGACAACGATACAAGCGCGGGCAAACCGGTTATACGGACTGCCGTAAGCAGTGCAGATGGGGACACCTGGCGGTGCCGGAGCGATTAGGCTTTGGTTGCTGTGATTATTGGCCGACTCGTCATTACGTCAGGATATCTGAAAATACAAGTGGTTGCATCAAACACGCACACACAAACGTGCACAATGATGACGACCGGGAGTATGCATGCTGGTCTGTGGTGCAACACAATATTCAACACGTGCCTGCTTCGGGGAGGCAAGTGAATTCGTCAACTGCGATACATTCAACTCGTGTCATTCAACACGTTAACAGCGCGTACCAGCTGCACCGCTGTACTGATATGGCTTTGTCCCCGGTAACCAGTGAGAAGTGGATGGGAGCCGCCGAGGTCCTCTAACGTGTACGACACAACGAGACCGGGCAGCCACAATCAGCTGGCTAGGTAGTGCTGTGCTGTATAGCGAAATGAGTGAGCTGCTTCTATCTTGAGTGAGCCTTGGAATACGTTAGTGTGAAATTATCGCCACTCTTAGTGTTAGCACCACATATTGTCATTAATAATGCCATAATTTAATACATAAAACTGAAATAAATAACAGAAATAACTCGTTCAAAAATAAATACCATCATTGATATTAGACTGTTATTACGAGCGAGCGCTTCGCGCTCGCTCGTCCTTCCGTGGTGTATGGGAAAAATCTGATTATGAGCGGCCCGGCCCGACCCGACCCGTGGCGACGCTTTTGAGAAGCTTATATCTCTGCAACCGCACGTCCGATTGACAAGCGGACTTCTTTGCTGAGCAGCCATCTAACCTAACCTGTTTGAGACCAGTGCCGACTCATGTGTGTGACTACCACTGCGCGTGGCGCGTGCCGCGTGAGGGGTGTTGCAAAGTGTTTTCTCGCAATAACTCCGCAACGGCTGGGCAGATGATGTGCACATTTCGTGTGTGGTTAGGGACCCCTCATCCGCCATTTTCACACAACTCAGGGGTGGGGTGACTGCACGTGCGCACGTGCACACTCCTGTTATATATCTCAGGAACGGCTGAGCCGATTGTGTTCAAATTTGATGTGTGGTTAGGGACCTCTCAGCCGCCGCCTTTCCACAAGTCAGGGGTGGGATGGCTTTGCACGTGCGCACGTGCACACCCCTATTCTATATCTCAGGAACGGCTGAGCCGATTGTATTCAAATTTGGCGTGTGGTTAGTGACCTCTCAGCCCCACTTTCCCACAAGTCAGGGGTGGGTGCCTCTGCACGTGCGCACGAGCACACTCTTTTTTGTATCTCTGAAACTGCTTGCCTGATCGAGATGAAATTCCCCACACATTTCCTTCGTGCTAACTCGTTCATCGCCAACTACGGCGCCTTACTGGTAATATGTTACTTTCGCTTTATGTAAATTATGCACATCAGCAGTTTTCACGAAGGATTTATACGCCGGGCGCTTTCCCCGGGTAATACTTGAGGCAATTGGGGTGTTCCGGGTAAATGGGTCTATAGCTCGTAAGAACAGGGCTTTTCCCGGCGATTTTTGGTATCAATTGAAACTTTACTAGTAGGGTATGCATGCATGAGGCAGACGAAGCGAGTTATTGCATTTGTGTCCGGCAACTGATAAGCATTGTTGTTTGCTGCAATAGTAAAGCACTAGTGCTAACTAGAGCCCTTCATGGAGCGGCAATCCCGTATGGGAATGGGAATGGGACGGGAATGGCTGGGAATGGGGCACATTTTTGGGAAATGAACGGTTTGGAACAGGTTACGGGAGACTATATAATTTTGTCGCGAACCCCCCACCCCATAAAATCAATAAATAAGAAAACCTGAATAAGAAAACTCTGATGTGCAACTATCACACAACACATTCTTAGCATAAATATACTTAGCTTAGACATGCCAAGGTTCCAGAAATGTGAGCTGGGAACCAGATGCACTATCCCTACCAGCAATTGCGTGTGGAATCCATACGCAGAATCCACCTTACAGTCAGAAATAAATAAAAAACACTTTAAGTCCATACATGTTTAGGCTGTTTGCATAGGCGTAACCACCTTCCGAATGTAGGTGGGGACCGAGGCACTTTGCATTCGATTCTTTCCATGCAACGCCCATAGGCGTAATGTTAAAATCCGAAAATGTTACTGGGAACTGATTCCCAGTGACTCCAGTGGTGATTACGCGCCTGGCTGTTTGTCTGCATATATCACTTAAAATGAACAATAATATACTTCAGACAAATATAAAACCAATCAGGCAGACTGGAAAACATTTCTAGAATCTGTTATGAAAGAATATCAATAAGGTATCAACTTGTGAGCACTTGCAATTTGCACTCATCATTTCACAGTTGCAGAAGAGCTACATCTGACAGAACATGAATAACCATGAATAATGAATAATAAACATGAATAAACACAGGCATTATTCTTGCTCTTACAAAGTGAATCTCAGGTAAATTGTTCAGAAGCGGCACTCATATGAAAAGCTAGAAAGTAGGAATACTTCCTTAGAGGCCTAACACACATTGCAGTACCTGCAACCATTGGAGATTGATGCTAATCAAACAGCAACAACCAAAAGGTTGAAAATTACAAATTTTAGGAGTTCATCATATAAGAAACTGCATTCAAGATAGGATGAAAGGCTGTCCAAGAAAGAAAGGTTCTGAATGGCCGGATGGCCGCGCATGTCTTGTCTTCATATTTGTAAGTGAAGTAAAGGTAGAAAAACACAATACAACATCTGATCTAACGAGAACACCCAGCTTATACGTACCCTAACCTCAAACAAACCATTAACCCTCGCCCTACGGGAGCTTTTGTCACCTTCGCCCTACGGGGGGGGGGGGGCTCCTAAAAAGACCTCCTGTTAACTTCCAAAAAAGCAATATAGAGCAACGAGGTAAGAACCAACATGTTGCCTGTCATGTTTGGAATCTAACAGTATGCAATTTTTAGGTTTCGGGTCAACGAGTGACCTTCCAGGTCAAGTGAATGACCTCGATCGATCACGTCCAGAACAGCGATTTTGCTCTGTCAGAAAACCTCAAAATCAGAAATTGATAAATGTAAATAAAAAGGAATGTTTCTAGACCAGGTTTGGCTCAGAAATACAGAAAAGGTAATTATTTATTCCTATCTGGTCAAAAAGTCCAAAAAAATTATTTAAAAAATGACGTCATGAGTTTCTTACACTTCGGGAGCCATCACTCAGTCAAAAATAGAGATATGGCTTTGAAATTTGATTTGAGTATTGTCTATTCTCAGTTTTCTTACATATATCCCGTTTTTTAACATCTTTGAAAATGTTGATTTTGTGGTGATTTTTCCACAACAAAATAAGTTTTTCTTAATTTTAGGGGTATATTTTTTTTTAACAAATCCTAGATTGCCATTGTAAAGAAAACGGTATTTTATATCTTTGCTGAATTGCGTTTGCAATTTGCTTCACAACTCTGTTTTCTACGATTTTTCAAACATTTATCGTTTTTCCACCAACATGACGTCATCAAAACATCATTATCTCCCGACTTTCTCAACCAATTGTGAGGACATTTTTACACCATACGTATAATGGTTGTTAACTCAGATACTAAAAATGTCAGCAAGATGCGCCGCATGTGTAAAAAGTTATGCAAGAAAAACCTCAGGGGGTCGTTTTAGGACCCACGTAGGGCGAGGGTTAAACTAGCTCCGGTGATGCCAGACGGCTGGGGCGGTTTGGGGCGTTTAGTGCGACTCCATCTTGCTCGAATTACCCAGAAGTGCGGAGTTGGGTAAATGGGTCATATTTTGCAACGACATTGTTTCCAGGAATAATAACTTATTTCAATTAAAACTAGATGACTTAGTCCATTTATTGTTTCAGTCATATTCACTTTTGAAAGCAAGGATTAATAATGAGCAATTTCGATTTTGTCATTTTTGCTAGGCCGATGCGATCGTGCGCGTCAGGCTCTGCGCATGCGCAACGTGACGTCAGGTCCGGCTTGCCGTCACGTTGCGCATGCGCAGAGCCGTGGTTTGCGCCTGCAGCAATGGCGTCCGTTCGATCTAGAGCATGCATTTTTTAGTTTACCTACAGTACCAGTGGCTGCAGGAAGCCCGCATGTTTTATGGGCTTATAAGTACTTTTGCTGAGCTCCTTTCGGCTTTGTGTGAGATTCATCGATTAATCAATTAATCAAATCAAGAACATTTGGTGTGACTCGTTGCTTGATTAAAGGGAAATAATGACATTTTCCCACAAAAATGGAGTTAGCACTTGAAATCGACAGATGAGGCCAAAATATGATGTAAATTCATCGCATTTTGCATATACAAATTCCCTCCGAGAGATATTTCAAGCTAACCCTATTTTCCCTGTGGACGGCCAGAATTACATTAACCTGCGGGGGGAGATTCTGCCCCCCCCCCCCCAGAGATCTCGAGAACCACTCGGTTGATTTCGATAGAAAAACGCCATTCGATTCGTCATGACAAGATCTCTCTTTTTGGATCTCGAAATTTTTGTTTTGTTACAAAATGAGGGGCCAGGGGGCAAACAATACGATTTTTGGGGGGTGTTTTTTGAAAGGTCATTGCAGCCAACTGGCTGGACCGATTTGCATGCCCTAAACGTTTTTGAGCTTGAATTATACTGATCTTTATTATATTAAAAGACCAAAAACAAAATAAAATCATAGGCGTATTCAGGGAATGTAAAATGGGGGGGGGACTTTCTGAAGAAAAAAATATGTGATGTTCGTGATTGTTTGGGACGACATGAACGTCACATATGGGCATTATATGCTGTAATTTGTTAAATTTAATATATTGCGCAAAGGCGGATCCAGGAGAAAAAAAAACATGGGGGTCACCATGCGCGTAACGCTTTTATCATCTTTCTAATTTGAAGTTGGATCTAATTTGAGGGTGGGTATCGCCTCCCATTTTTTATCCTGAGTGCGCCACTGCCTCCAAAATATGCACAATCCCAGTATCTATGATGCATATTGCATTGAAATTGTTCTGACGCAATTATTGCACTGCAAACCACGAAGGAAGTATGCGCCGCAAAACCGCATTCGTAACACCCTCCCCAAAACAGGGGCCTGGAACCGCCTCTGTTAGACTTATTTTTCAAAATTTTGACACAACACGCGCCATTCAATGTTGGGAAAACTCACAAAGTTTGGAGATCCTAGGCCTAACGATTTAGAAGCGGCAAGTGAACAAACACCGGGAGGGGCAGAATCTGCCCCCGCAGAGAATAGGGTTAATCTTGATAAGCGTTTCATACTTTTAACGACCGGTCCTTGCCAAGTACTTTTCGGTTTCCACCAAACTTCAGGCTTTTCCCGTATTGCTTTTTTACGCAATGGTGTGGAAAATATATTTTGCGTTCTGCTTGTGATTATATACCCACCCATCCTTTACAATTAACAACCATTGAAAACTGGCAATTCAATCGGAAGCTCATCGATGCACGTCGACGGCGACCTATTTAGTGCCGGCGATTCGTTTCGAAGTGCCCATTCAACAAAGTTGAACAGATTGATACCGAAGCTTCGTCGTCGTTTGTGTCGCTTTCCAATAGTTGAGGGAAAATACCGATCATTACTTTTTCCAAACTTCCAACTTTGAATTAGGGAATCATTTTATTTCATTCTTAAATTTAGATCACATCATTTTAATACCATAACGGTAGCCAAAGAAATTGTTGCTAACAAAATCAAAAGGTCATTATTTCCCTTTAAAGAAATGAGTAAGGTTTGTTCAGGTTTTCGGAAACCAACGAAATTACCGCTCTAAATGGGACGATTTAAGCGAGACGAGCGACGAAGCGACAGGCCGGTCTATTTCTGTACATTTGATTGCATTTGTCATCATATTATTCGATGTATTTGTCATTTATATTTTCTACTTTTCCCTAACTGTCAATTGGGTATTTTATCTCATCGAAGTTGACCATCTAATTTAATTTTAGGGCGCTTTAGTATACTTTTTAGCTTATTTCGGGGCATTTTAGTATGTTATATAGAAGGAACTAAAACAACCAAAAATTGCCAGATTTGTTCATGAATTTGATTATACAAAGCAAACTAACGGAAAATATTGCAATGTAAGAGCATATACTTATACATTAAATCACAAAGTTTCAATTGATACCAAAAATCACCGGGAAAAGCCGTGTTCTTAAGAGCTATAGACCCATTTACCTTAAACACCCCAATCGCCCCAAATATTACCCGGGGAAAGCGCCCGGCTAATAAGTCCTTCGTGAAAACGGCTATTATTTTTGTCAAAGCGAATGCATGTTAGTAAGCAAGCCTTGCCCTTCCCTTCCATTTGCATTTTCATTGCATTCTTGCAATTTTCTTCAATCCATCCTTTTTCGAAGTTTAGTAGTAAAGAAAGTGTTTAGTAAAAACGAACACAGCTCTTTCAATTATAAGTTGTAGATCCACTGGATTAGTGAGTCAATACAGGCTGTCTGGCTGCCTGCTGAGCTCGGCTCACCGCGGCTTCACCGCTGGCGCTCAGCCAGCCAGCGCCAGCGGGGCTGGCTCTGTCTGGCCCTGCAGTAGTGCCAGCGGCTGACTGCCCTGCAGTAGTGCCAGCGGCTGGCTGCCCTGCAGTAGTCCCAGCGGCTGGCGGTACGCGCTGCGAACAGGTCAGACTACTACAGGTCGGTGGCCCGGGAGGTGGGGGGGGGGGGGGGGGTACAGAGCGTCCGCTCCTCAGCAGTAGCCGCCTCGGCCACCGGTGGGCTGTAGCCTTCCTGTCTCCCACACTGTCTGTGGTCTGGTAATGTGTTGACGTGCCTGGTTCGTTTCGACAGTCCGCGCCAGGAGCGCGGACTGCCCGCTGATCAAGGTCAACGCTCCGATAAGGATCAACGCTCCGAATGCAGCGGGGTCCACATGAAACAAGCACGATTCAAACAAATGCACCTGTAACAAAAGACAACTTGTGCTGGCGACAAGACAACTTTGTTTTAGTAGTCTTTTGAATGATCATTTCACCCTTTGGCAATGACATGAGCATTGGGCAAATATGGCAATAACATGCATAGTGACTTAGATATACAGAACAAAACGTCGGGGTTTCCTGGAGATGTGTTTAATTTGATTGAGTCAGAGGCCGAATGTGCCCATTTATCACCAACATCTCCATGCGATGAAGTGTAAATATTTCCGACACGCCCAAATGGCCAAACTAACTGAGTGTGGTGGACGGACAGGTGGTGCTTCATAGGGCGTAGCCATGGGGATGTTGCTGGGGATGGGGGCCAGCCATCCTTCCAAATGGGAAAAAAACGAAATATATAGTACCCTTCCAGAACAGCTATGTTGATTGGCTGGCGTTGCACAAATGTCCATATCTTATTGTTCTGTGTCTGTCTTGCTTCCTCTTCTCAATATGTATTATATCTTCTTTAAAGGGAATGTTTCACCCTTCTAAAAGTTGCCGAATATACGCTGGTTGTAGTCGAAAATATGAAGTAAGTGCTGCTGAAAACGATGGTGATATTTTTTATCTCCAAAGGTCACTTAACTGTATACAAATTAAGTTTTTTTTAAATTTGGGATGATGACGTCATTATTGAGCTATAGACCGCTGCTGATTGGCTGACAAAGTGTGATTGGCTGACGAAGTGGCTGTCAGCCAATCAGCGGCGGCACTAGCCTAGACCCCATTTTGCAAACTGCCAGTAAGGCGCCGTAGTTGACGATGAACGAGCGAGCGCGAAGAAAATGTATGGGGAATTTCAACTCGATCGGGAAAGTAGTTTCTGAGATACAAAAAAGGGTGCGCATGTGTGCACGTGCAGAGGCACCCACCTTTGACTCGTGGGAAAGTGGGGGCTGAGAAGTCCCTAACCACACACCAAATTTGAACACAATCGTCTCAGCCGTTCCAGAGATATAGAATAGGGGTGTGCACGTGCGCACGTGGACAGCCCCTGACTTGTGAGAAACTCGCAGATGAGAGGTCCCTAACCACACACCAAATTTGAACACAATCGGCTCAGCCGTTCCTGAGATATAGAATAGGGGTGTGCACGTGCGCACGTGGACAGCCCCTGACTTGTGAGAAACTCGCGGATAAGAGGTCCCTAACCACACACCAAATTTGAACACAATCGGCTCAGCCGTTCCAGAGATATATAATAGGGGTGTGCACGTGCGCACGTGCAGTCACTCCACCCCTGAGTTGTGTGAAAGTGGCGGCTGAGGGGTAACCACACACGAAATTTGCACATAATCTGCCCAGTCGTTGCGGAGTTATTGCGAGAAAACACTTTTCAACATCCCTCACGCGGCACGCGCCACATGACTCGGAGCTGGTCTCAAACAGGGTAGGTTAGATGGGTCCGCTTGTCAAAAGTCCGCTTTTTGCTTTGGGTTGCTCAGCAAAAGGTCCGCTTGTCAATCGGACGTGCTGTTGCAGAGATATGAGCTTCTCAAAAGCGTCGCCACGGGTCGGGTCGGGTCGGGTCGGGTCGGGTCGGGTCGGGTCGGGTCGGGCCGGGCCGGGCCGCTCATAATCAGATTTTTCCCATACACCACGGAAGGACAATCGAGCGCTTGGCGCTCGCTCGTAATACATTCAATTTCTTAAAAACGGCTAAGTTTTGGGGAAAATGACCTAGCATTTTCGACATTTCAATAACGGCCAAAGATAATGGCTATCTCAGTTCAAAACCAATACAAAGGTGAAACATTCCCTTTAAAGTTGCACATGCAGCGGTGCCTTGAGGAAAGGTGTACGGAGCGCTGGACCATCACGGGACAGACGCCTGCCGGAGCGGTGCAGACAACAGAAGCGTGCAGTCAGGCAGACGAAAAGACATGCAGTGACGCACGTCTGCAGTGGTGCGCACTCGCTACATAGTGCCGAGGTTTAGGAGACTGCTAACATCCTGACAGCCGAGCCGATTTCGGAGCCGAGGGATCAGCCCCTGTCTGACCAAGGGCTCGCGCGTCGGCCAGCGATCGACTGGCCTGCAGGGTCGGCCTGCCATAGTTACAGTAGGCCTCGGCGCAGAAACCGGCTCGACTGCGAGCTGCACGGCCAAACACGTCTCTTACGTCCGATGGGAAGGAGGGTCTTTGCCGGCTGGGGGTGAAAAGACGCTTCTCCTGGCAACGAAAACGAAACAAGGCATCGGCTACAGGATAATGCAAACGAATACGAGACATCCCTACCAAAAATCACCAACTAGCTACTCGACCCGCCACTGGCACAAGATGAAGACGCAACACAGAGAGGTAACAGTGGTGGTGCCGGCACCCAAACACAAACACCAACATACTACTGCCAAAAATAGTTGACGGCGTCTGAAAATGTCTCTGGCCGAGAGTCCCGGTCGGAGCCCGGTTTGCATGCGATGCAAAGCTGCACAAGCCAGCGCGCCCGGTCACAGTGGCCGGGTGTGGGTCAACTGACGCATATCAGCAACCAAAATCAGTATGTAGTAACGCGCTCTGTAAGTAGTCAATGATAATATGGAAAAATATATGTCTAGCGGTATGCCTGATGAAACGTTATGAATGCTTGATGAAGGATATGTAAACATTATAGAATAAGGGTCAAGAAACAAAAGTTCGCTGTATAATTTAAAGGACAGTGGTGGCGTATTTCAGGGACAACTACAAATTTATGTTTACAAAAAAAACTCACATTGACTTGACTCAGCTCTTTTTAGTGATTGAGCTAGCCTAAGACTCAGAAGGGAGAATATGAAATGTGATAACTGACCAGTTTGAATAGCATCACTTTGTGAATTGAATAACAAAGCAGGAGCCTGGTATGTTCTGCTCAGAAAATGTGTGAGGTCGGAGGAAAGGATTGGTTCATTGCGATCAGAGAGAATAGGATAATAGTGTAGTAGCCCGGTTCCTTGTATCCTGGAATTGCAAAACGAAGCAGAAAGATGACAAATTAGAACATGTGAAAACAGAAGGTAACGCAAATATTTATGAGGAAATTTACGTGTTCACCAAGAAACGCCAGGGAAGACCACCATGTTCTCAGGATAGTTGGCAAAACACCGAGGGTGTCGGAGGCCGACTGTGTAGGTGATGTGAGAACTGGCATAGCCCCACCCCGGGGGCAGCACTTACATTGGCGACCAGATGATCGGTGCTGCGCACCCGGCTGACCCGCTTTCCGACCAGGTGAGTCTTCACCAGGCGCTCTATGGTGGAGTTAAACTTCATGAAGATGCAGTAGAATATGTACCAGATGAACAAGACCAGGGATTCCTTCCAGCTGACCATCGAGTCCACGAGGAACGCCATGAGCAGGATCAGCGCTATTCCGTAGAAGGTCACGTCCCGGAATAACGGCCACCAGGTCAGCTCTAGCACCGTCCGGCTAAAGATGACGCACATCGCGATCACAAACAGGATGTTGAACACGGCCGAGCCGACGATGGTACCGATGCCGACGTCGTTTTTGGCGATGAAGACGCCGATGACGCTGGTGAAGAGCTCGGGCGCTGAGCCGCCGGCCGCCATGAACGTGGCACCGGCCACGTCATTGCTGATGTTCAGCCTCTCCGTGATCACGTCTAGCGAAGGCACGAAGAATTCGTCACACACGATGGCTAGTGCAACGAACATGTATATCATGCCGAGCACGTGTAGGACGACGGCGCCCGTGCGGCGCTGCTCGATCGTGAACAGGTCCTCCGGGAACAGGTTGTCCTCCTCCTTCTTCTGGCCGGGTGCCGGTGATGTGGCCGGCTCCTGCAGCAGGTGCCGGCCATGCTGCTGGGCGGCCAGCGGCGGCGGTAGCACGCCGTTCAGGGCCAGCAGCACCAGCAGCGCGCTGAGCAGCGCCAGCGGGCCCAGCGCGCCCAGGCGGCGGCCGCAGCGTCTCCCGGCTGCGGGCAGCGGCATGGCGCCGGCTAGCGGCGGGCACCGACTGAGATGCCGCCGCCGCCGACCGGCCACATCGATCCCGGGATGCGCGCCGCGGCGGCGACGACGGTGCCTGGTGGCGGCCAGCCGAACTGGAGCGCCGCGTCGGCGAGGGGAACTATCAAAGCGGTCAAAGTTGTAACATGCAATGCTTGTACCATCCAAAACCGCAGCCAACAACGCTTGTGACATCCAAAATTCGCCCGGGTAGGGGACATTTTCAGCAGACAAACTCGCCGAATCCAAAATGGTACTCGCCGCAACCAAAACCGTGACATACAGTTACATCCAAAGCCGTGGCAGTCAAGCTTGCGACATCCAAAACTGTCTGGCGCGGTCATATTTGGAACTACTAGTTGCTAGATGTGACTGGACACCACGATTTTGGCTGCTGCTAGCTTGGATGATGACGATGTCCCCTACCCGGGCGAAATTTGGATGTCGTAAGCGTTGGATGGTGCTGTTTTAGATGGTACAAGCATTGCATGCTACAACTTTGAACGCTTCCATATGCACCCGTTGGCGACGACGGTGCCTGCAGTGGCGGCCGGCCGAGCTGCCGCGTCGCGGCGGCCGAGGCACACGGCACACCGGCAGCGTCACCGCAGGGCCGCGCTGCTGCTGCCCACCTGCGGCTGCCAAACTAAGCATGTCTTTGGGCAGTGCGTTTACTAGCTCCACTATCAGCCCGATTCCAACCGGGCGCCGTCTTAGCCATACTAAACAACATTGACATCCCAGACACATCTGCATCACATGATCACATCAGGTGATGTGGTGGAGAAGCCAACGGTGGCATCATCCCAATCCACGGTATTGCAATCACCACTCACAAGTGCATACTGGTACCATCACTGCAAGTGTGTAGCTAAGCCATCACCTTTCAGTTCATTCCTATGTTTTGTTGCAAACATTAGGAAAGATCAGACCGTTCCCGACTGATCCAGTGCGCCTGTCTGTTGGCGACCAGCCATGTAGACCCCCTCTGACACCACGTTCCGCTGCCCCTCGACTCCACGGCAATAGTCTTCGCATTGGTGGTGTGGGGCATTTTGACCCCCCCCCCCCCCCCTGAGGGTTTTCGGGAATGACGAGAAAACGGCGGTGCGCTCTGCCACCAAAATTTGGTACAGCTGTTCTGGCATCAATTATCCACATGTTGTACGATGTTGTTGTATGTACATGTTGTACATGTTCTTGTACATGTTGTTGTAGGTACATGTTGTATGGTTTGAAGTGCCTTGACGAGACGAATACGACGCCGTTAAAATTATTGCCTTATCTTCATTAGGTAAAAGGTTAAGCATGATTACTTTTTTGGAAGAAGATGCCAGCGCGACCTTTTGTGAGCTCTGGAGCTTAAATTATTCACCCGAGCTAAACTTTCAGGTCACCCTAGCAATTGCATTTTTCAAGAGCTTTCGATTGCTTTTGTATTTTGTTCATAGCTACCATAGGGCAGAGTTCCCAAGGTATTTGGGGGTTTCTGGGGCAAAGTCATAAACTTGGAAAATTTGACGTTCGATGACCTCTGGTGACCTCAATATTGAACTAAGCTTAAACAAGATCGAAGTGAGATCAGACTTAAAGTCGCCTTAAGATCAGACTATCGAGTCGCCTGCCCGCGAGTTACTGGGGGCTATTTTTTGCCCCCCCCCCTCTCGTTATTTTGCAATAACTCCTAAACAAACACCCGTATCGTCACCAAACTTGCAGTAACTTCTTTCACATCAATTCTACACATGTTGGCAAAATTAAAAATATAATGCTATGATAGGTCAACCGGGAATGACGTCAGAGTGACGTCATGTTCTTCGGTTTTTGTTGCAAAATAATGGTTTTCGGAAAACGCTGTCAAAGGTACGATATTTAAGATAAACCAAATTGTATTAAATCAAATTACTGACAATAGACCGGGCTATCAAACTGCAATCTCGGATTTTTGATTTTTTTTCAATTAAAAATTTTGAGAAATCCAAAGACATTTTTTTGTTGTTGTTACAAAATTTTCAAGAAAAAATCATAATTATCCAAAAACTGGAATTTATGTGATTGAAACGTATTCGGTGAATATGTGTACCAAATTTAAAGTCGATATCTTTACAAATGACCGAGTTATGACCTTTAAATGACAAAAATCGACCACTTCTCACAGCATTACTATGACAAAAAACGCATTTCCATTTTTGCTTTTAACTTCTATTTATATGGAACAAACAATGTTCTAAGGCCATTTTTCGCGTTCTAGACGAAAAACAAACCCATAAACATGTGTTACAACGCCTAATGACCGTAATCTGCAGTTTGACCTCGTGACCTCGGATGACCTTGACCTGACCCAAGGTCATAAACAGCTTAGAAAGGTACTTAGAAGTGTCAGACACGCGAATCATACCGATTTATCAACGGCTTATGCGTTTAATATCGCAATTTTGCGCGACAATTCCATCCATAGAGACCTTTTGACACGGTCAAACATTTTGTACTTGACCTGACCTGTGACGTCATCGGTAACCCCGAGGTCAACAATATTATGTTTCCCTCGATAAATTTGCCAGGGCTATCGAATGCCGTTTGAATTTTTACATTCGGTCTAGTAGTTCCGGAGATCAGAGGGGGGGGGGGCAAAAAATAGCCCCCCCCCCCCCCCCAGTAAGTCGCGTTATGAAATATACCCCAGTAACTCGCGGGTTAACATCAAGTGACTCCAGCTGATCATGGAGAGCACGGTTTTCTTTTTCAATTTGTTCAGACGTTGCTTTAGTTGAGCAGTCTCGTAACGCTCCTCAAACAGATCGTGCTCCATCACTTCGCAGCGCCTCTCCACAGCCTCCCACTTACGGTCGAGATGCTCTCTCAGCTGAGCGTTGCCCGCCGCGATCAGGGCACTGATTTGCTCGAGTGCGTGTTGGCTAAGACCGCCGTTGCTGTGGTGGGCTGGTCCGGCGTCCTTTCCTCGAACCCCTGCTGTCGAAGCCTTGGATCATCTCACGCATTGACCGCTGGCGTGTTCTCCCCTCCCCACGCTGAGGGCTTCTCGCCTCCCCACACTGAGGGGCGGGGTCGGCGTCGGCGTCGGTGAAAACGGATTCATTTCCGTTATTTCCGTTCTTTTGTCATTTTTTTTTGCAATTTGCATCAAAACTTGATTTTCTACTCATAGTTTTCAAGTTATTGAGAAAATCCGTGAGGGGAGGTACAATCCCCCCCCCCCCCCAGCGGGGCGCGGGTTAATTAAACTAGTCGCTCATTAGTCAGCAATATGTCTCATGTTGATGTGCAATGCGCAGTCCTTGCATGAGCGTGCCGCTGTGCGGGTGTATGTTTGAAGTTATCAAAGCTGTATTTTTTTCGATTAAAAAAAAATAATTGCCTGCTGCGTAACGTCGACATTTATATTCGACATTTATGTCTTGATTCGTCGATATAATTCGTCTATATGTAATTATAACTCGTCGATGCATGGCTCACTACCACTGACCGGGCATTGCAAATGTCTTCCCATCAGCAATAACGCTGTTTCGCGACTCTTTGACAACTTTTGTTCTGGCATAAAACCCATCCTCCCAATATGGAAGGATTGGTAGTAAAGTCAATTGCTCGTTTTATGTGAAAGTGGACGGAAAATTAAGCAAGTAAAATCCAGGAAGTTCATGGGATTTGCGTCCTCTAGGCCGGAGCACCCCCTCCTCTGGGTATGGCGACCCCTGGCAGTGGACCCCCCCCCCCCCCTTCCACTTTTTAGAAGGTAACGACGCCTCTGGCCCTAACCCACCAAGAACAATTGGATTGATCTCACGGTGGGTATTTTGTTTTGTGTAGCATTTCAATAATTTGAATGATATGATATGAAGGTCAGTTCATGATTTGAAATGTTATTCCAAGACACATTTCCTGGTTATGACCCTCGATGTAACGGTTTTCTGGCATTGTTCTGAATTGTTGTCCTGAAAAAGAAATTGTGGGCTTAGGTAGGTATACATTGCTTGTCTGCATGAGTGCATAGATTAATGTACCTACCAAGAATTGTCAGCACATTTTGATCTGGGAAAATTGGTTTGGTAGTGTATTCATCATTATTCATCAGTATATCAGTATTTCTTGTTTTTGGCATACCATCAGGCTATTTGTGTACTCTTCCTTTGCAAAGATATGTATTTCTCCAGCAACAAAAAAGTCGAATTCCCGCCCAGGGGCCTGGGAGCCAAATAACCACAGCAGTTGTTGCGCCATAAGCCACAATTATGATTTATGACGTGCTTGCGGCTTGCCTGTTTTCTTTTGTCTATTTCAACTTATTATTTCTGTTAAGAACCTGCAATTTCTGGCAAAACATTGCCAGTGTTTTCTTTTGCCAATTTCAACTTAATATTTTGCTAGGATAATGATTGCAATTATTGTGAAAATAAGATATGCTTAATCTGAAGGGGCCCGACGGTCCTGGGCCTCAATATTCTAAATTTGACCGGGCATGGTCCGGGCATGGGCTTGGTGTTCATGGGCCGTGGCGAACACCGGGACCGTGGTGGGACCGTGGAGAACACTGCTCCAATGACAAGGTGCCTCCAAGGACAAAAACGTCGGTGCTGTGCTGAAAATATCCCAAACGTCCGTCGAGAAGCTCGAGGGGAGGGAGATATTAAAAAAAATCGCTAGCCTGGTGAGTTCGTATGACCAAAACGGCCGTCCCGACGTCGGATCAGGGATTTACACCAGATAAAATGAGATTCTCTGACGACCCGACCCTACCCCCCCCCCCCCCCCTTCTCCTCCCCCCGTCCAACAACATATGACTGAGGAGCGAAATTTGTTTCTACCATCGACAGCCCCTCCCTCCCCCTCAAGCACAGCCTCAGTTAAAAAAAACACATGAGCCGCTTTGTCTACATTATTTCTCCGTCGCCTAATTATTTTGGAATTTCCAGCATTATTTCAAGCTGCCCAGTCAAGCATGTCCATAAAACCATTTTCGACACTGCTACCGTTAGCAGGCGAGAGCATTTTCGTCTCCAAGTCCCAGCCATGGCTCGTCCTGACCTGGCCGCCAAGGCCGCCTGAACACAGTACAGCCTCGGGCTGTTCACCCTACTGACCTCAGCTCGGAATCTCCCTCCCCTCCCGACTGACCAGGATAGCCTCTACCACGGCCCCATTCATACCCGTTTACGTCTTACTGACTCAACCCCACCCGCAGAAGCCCTCGTAGAAAACGGTTATCAGCTGAGCTCATTGAGAGCCACGCAGAGGCGGTATGCATGTATGTATGTATGTATGTATGTATTGCGCATCGCCGTGGGATCCAACACAGGTTGGCTTTTAACGGCACAGTGTCATACATATACTACAATCAATACAATGGCATCGTGCAAAAGCGCATTGTCGTTCACATGGAAAATAAACTAAACACCCTGTACGATAATGTAAAATACATAATACAATCACACACAGTCAGTAAAACATATCGGCACTGAAGTCCTGATCAGGGCCGCCGAGCAAACGCCGCCCCGAGGCGCCGCTCGAATACACCGGAGCTACCTATCCGCCTCGCGTCGCTGGGGAGACCGTTCCAAGTCTGAGGGGGACGGACCGGCACTGTTCTCTGTGAAGGGGACGGACCGGCACCGTTCTCTGTGAAGGGGACGGACCGGCACTGTTCTCTGTGAAGGGGACGGACCGGCCTGTTCTCTGTGAAGGGGACGGACCGGCACTGTTCTCTGTGAAGGGGACGGACCGGCCTGTTCTCTGTGAAGGGGACGGACCGGCACTGTTCTCTGTGAAGGGGACGGACCGGCACTGTTCTCTGTGAAGGGGACGGACCGGCACTGTTCTCTGTGAAGGGGACGGACCGGCCTGTTCTCTGTGAAGGGGACGGACCGGCACTGTTCTCTGTGAAGGGGACGGACCGGCACTGTTCTCTGTGAAGGGGACGGACCGGCACTGTTCTCTGGGAAGGGGACTGACCGGCACTGTTCTCTGTGAAGGGGACGGACCGGCCTGTTCTCTGTGAAGGGGACGGACCGGCACTGTTCTCTGTGAAGGGGACGGGCCGGCACTGTTCTCTGTGAAGGGGATGGACCGGCACTGTTCTCTGTGAAGGAGACGGACCGGCCTGTTCAGAGTGCCTTGATTATAGTCATTTTGCCTAGCACAGAGAGCTTTCGTATTCGCCAGAAATCCAATAATGTTTGTAAACTTTCGATCTTGTTTGGGAAGTTCAAATCCTCCATGTCTTCTGGATCAGCACTAAACACGACACCAAGAACCTTGAGTTCCTTTACCCATACTAATGGGAGATCCGCGCATACCGGTGTCTTTTGTGGTCCAAGCCACATGCCTTTACATTGACTGATGTTTGGTTTGAGACCTGAGAACTTACTGTACTCTCCTAGCTGCTGCATAACTGTGCGAATATCTGGGTCTCGTCCTTCTAGAAATACGATGGTGTCATCCGCGTACTGGGAAATTTTTTAACTCTCTCTCGTTCGTTAATCTAATGCCTCTAAATGCCGTCTTTCTGAGGAAGTTTGCGAGAATTTCAACGGCTAGAATGGATATGAAACTAAGCAAGTGCTGTGTTATTTATTCGTGTTACGATTTTTTCGGTTCATGGGCGTTCTTTTATGCGACGTAAGGCGTCTTGCGGACGCCTGACACCATCCAAAACACTGGGCCCTTCGGCCCCAGGGGGCCCTCGCTCGGTCGCCAGCCTGGCCTCCAGGGGGAGGGGGGGGGGAGCTCAGCTCAGCATGGGGGGAAGGCTCGGACCCTCCCAAAGAGATATAAAGTTCCGCCCCTGCAGGATGCCTTGCCTGGCTCCGCGAGGGTAACGGACAACAAAACCAGTATGCCTTGCGGTACCTTGTGGTGCCTTGCGGTGACAGACATGGGCTTCTGGCGGTCTACGGCCAGTCAAACAGACGACAGATCACTCGCCTGCTGAGCTTCAGCCAGGTTCCAGATGGGTTCGGGGTCGAACTTAAACCTCATTAGTTACGAATCTTATGACAAACCTCTCAAATGCGCTATTCTAGCCATATATGAAATGCGCTGAATATGAAATATAGCAAAAACTTTCGATTTAACTTCGATTTCCACCCAAATCTCTGAATTCAAAGACCATCCACGTTCTCTGCTAATTGGAATATGGCGTATTTTTCCGTTAGACGCGAGGAAGAAAACCTGGCATCTTCACCCCTCACTCATCAGCTCGCACTGACTGCGGCTTCTACACGTGTTGGAAATCGAAATGTCCAACAATGTCCATTGTCCAACAATACTGGTAAAATTTCACGTGCTATGGCTATTTTTACTATTCGTACTTTCGATTTTAAAATTGGCATTCTCTATGAAACACCTTGTACAACGCTGATACAGTGCTGGCAGCGCTTTCACATTTTCGATTTTCGATTGATACGAAGGTAGTTGCTTTAAGATATCTTAAACTCTAGCTGAGGCTTACCATAACTTCTAACATTCAAATAAACAAAAACCTAATATTAAAGAAACAAGTGGGTTAGTTAGGCCGAAAGGGAGATATCATATTGAATTAACAGTTTGCCATGGAGGATTCATCAGCAATCAAGCCTTCAAGACGAAATATGCAATCAATATACCTAATATACTTTTAATATAATATGCTTTCATTGCCGAGGAAACCCCCAAGATGAAATATGCAATCACTCCCTTTCGGCCTAGAGATGATTAATGAGAGATGAGATAACTAATGATTTAAATAGAGATGAGATAGCTAATGATTTCTTTATTATGGGTTATCGGTTATTCTCTTGTTGATATAAGTTTCTTCACTCTCGGTCTGCCAGTAGTCCGTATACGCTGGGATTGCGCTGAGCCCCCTGTGGCAGCAGTCGCGTGCTGCCTCCGCCGTGTCATGACTCGAGTCCATTCATCAGTGACTGACAAGTCACGTGGTGTGTCGGCCGCTGTAGCGGTTCAGTCTAGATTACATCGACCGATAGCCGACACACTGGACCGAAAAGAGACCGACAGATGACACACTGGACCGAACAGAGACCGACAGCTGACACACTGGACCGAACATCGACCGACAGCTGACACACTGGACCGAACATCGACCGACAGCCGACACACTGGACCGAACATCGACCGACAGCTGACACACCGGACCGAACATCGACCGACAGCCGACACACCGGACCGAACATCGACCGACAGCTGACACACTGGACCGAACATCGACCGACAGCCGACACACTGGACCGAACATCGACCGACAGCCGACACACTGGACCGAACAGAGACCGACAGCCGACACACTGGACCGAACATCGGCCGACAAATGACACACTGGACCGAACATCGACCGACAGCCGACACACCGGACCGAACATCGGCCGATAAATGACACACTGGACCGAACATCGACCGACAGCCGACACACTGGACCGAACAGAGACCGACAGATGACTCACTGGACCGAACATCGACCGACAGCCGACACACTGGACCGAACAGAGACCGACAGATGACACACTGGACCGAACATCGACCGACAGATGACACACTGGACCGAAAAGAGACCGACAGCCGACACACCGGACCGAACATCGACCGACAGCCGACACACTGGACCGAACATCGACCGACAGCTGACACACCGGACCGAACATCGACCGACAGCTGACACACCGGACCGAACATCGACCGACAGCCGACACACCGGACCGAACATCGGCCGATAAATGACACACTGGACCGAACATCGACCGACAGCCGACACACTGGACCGAACAGAACCGACAGATGACTCACTGGACCGAACATCGACCGACAGCCGACACACTGGACCGAACAGAGACCGACAGATGACACACTGGACCGAACATTGACCGACAGATGACACACTGGACCGAACAGAGACCGACAGATGACACACTGGACCGATCATCGACCGACAGCTGACACACTGGACCGAACAGAGACCGACAGATGACTCACTGGACCGAACATCGACCGACAGCTGACACACTGGACCGAACATCGACTGACAGATGACACACTGGACCGAACATCGACCGACAGCTGACACACTGGACCGAACAGAGACCGACAGATGACTCACTGGACCGAACATCGACCGACAGATGACACACTGGACCGAACAGATACCGACAGCGACACACTGGACCGAACATCGACTGACAGCCGACACACTGGACCGAACATCGACTGACAGATGACACACTGGACCGAACATCGACCGACAGATGACACACTGGACCGAACAGAGACCGACAGATGACACACTGGACCGAACAGAGACCGACAGATGACACACTGGACCGAACAGAAACCGACAGCCGAGTTAAACTTCTTAAATTCAGTCCGAATACTTTAACCCTATTTGTAACAGGCTCCTGGCTACCCCTATTTGTAACAGGGGGGGGGGCGGATTCCGCCCCCCCCCCCCCCCCCCGGAGATCTCGAGATCTACCCGTCCGATTTTAACAAATGAAACGGTGTTTAATTCCCCTCAACACGATCTACATTTATAAATAATAATAAAAAATATAAATTTTGGATAGGGGGGCAACAGGGGGGCAAAAACGACAAATTTTAGTGGTATTTTTGATCCAACATAGCTTTCATGTTTATTGACCGATTTTAACACAACTAATAGGAATCTATAGAGATTGAATTGAAAATTGATATATGACGGTGACGTTTGAAAATGCAAAAATCATAGGCGTGTGCAGGTCACTCAATATGGGGGTGAAGTAAATGCGTAATAAAATAATTTTTTGATGTGTTTTTTTTGATAAATGAAATGGTATGTGATTGAGACATTAGAAAAAAAGTTATAAATCATATTTTTTGCCATAGGCGGTACCAGGTTAGTGAAAAAGGGGGTAAAATTGGGAAAAAGTATTAACCGCAGACAAGTTGCTATTCAGCACTATAAATATGTTACTGATCGTAGATTGTTCCTTTTTGCATGTTGTACTTCATCATAAGCGTATCCAGGATCCAAACTGGGGCGGCGCAAGACCTTTTGATAAGTATATTATCCGCTATTATGATACTAACTAGTCAACAGTGACTATTTCACTTACAACTTCAATTAACATTGCTTACCCCCTTTTTACCCTACCTGGACTCGCCTATTATCTTATAATCGTTCGTAGAGTAGCCTGTGGTGCGTGTTTCATCCGAAAACTTCAGTATGTTATGTCATTGTACGCCCATGCCTCTCAGTTTCCTTGCAATAATATGACCCCCTTTCTTCCATTCCTGAGCGCGCCTCTGCAAAAAAAATGACTTTATTCCCTTTTCTGGTCTCATATGTGCATATATTATTTTAAGCTAAACGTATATTGCGCCGTTATCGCTGGCATATCGTCATTACCATGCCAGTCACCCCCCTTTTCATGTTCCTGAACACGCCCCTGAAACTCTATATGTAATAAATTATGCAAATAATGGAAGCAGAAGCTATCTTTTACATCTTGATAGCTATAAATGTCCCTTACATTGCTCTATTGGCTTCCCGCCAAGCATTAAATACTTCCTGGAAACCCCCCCTTTTCAAGCCCCTGAAACCGCCTCTGCCTTGCAATTTTTATGATATTTCATTAACATCAACTAATTTGCATTTGTTGCAATCACCGTAAGCCGATGTAACTCCTTCATACTTGATGCAGTTAGGAAGAAACCGTGAAGATCGCATTTCCGTATTATCGCCAAATGTCGCCTCCGAACCCACCCAAAACTGTGCCCTGGAACCGCCTCTGTTCAGGTTAAGAACTCAAAATTTTTACTCCAAATGCGGAGTTCAATTGTATGAAAAGTCCCAAAATTTCATGGGCCTACGCCCAGCCGTTCTGGAGATATCTGCGAAAAACATGAGGGGGGGGGGCGGAATCCGCCCCCCCCCTGTTACAAATAGGGTTAAATGGATGGATGGATGGATGGGTTGAAAGGTCAGGTCCCACGATAAGCAGAGCTCGTTGCGCAGATCCTGCCCCCCCCCCCCCATCCGATCGCGCCATCCGATTTCTGGTAGCTGGCAGAATTTATCAACGAAAGGTTCGTCCGGAGGTAACTTCGGGCGAAGCTGCATGAAAAGGGCGATAGCCGCTATTTACACCTTCTAAAAAGTAATTTACACTTCACGCTCTTAGCACGTGTTCATATGTCTGAACGACCTGTCATGTAGACTGGAGCTAACTTTCCCCGCAATAGTTGTTTATATTTCATTTAAAGTGAGGCATATGTCATTTTTCGCATGTTTCGCGTTTTCTGTATGGATGGTAGGATACGCCACCTATGTCACCGAATCTGCCATTACGTATGTACTATGAAACTATACGCTATCACACTACTTTTCCATCCCTGAATCCTTTGTCACTGATAAACGAATACTACTGAATAACGAATCCAACTGGAGAAGCACGTGTTTTAACGAACATCTCTGCGCTATGCGAGTAACCAGACTAAGCACTGTGGAAGGTCTAACGACATCAGTAAACAACAGCTCGTACACATACATCGCTCTTCGATTCGCCCGGTCAGCAGGTCAGCTGACGAGCAACAGGGAGACAGCACGGAGGAGAACCACCCAGCCAGCGTCGATCTCTTCCCGGAGCCGCGACCCTCCCTGGTCAGTCGGGCGGGGCGGCAGAACAGAGTCGGCCAGTCCAGTCCAGCCCACCCCTCTCTGGAGCTGGAGCTGCTCTCCTCCCCAGTCAGTCGGGCGGGGCGGCAGTACAGAGTCGGCCAGTCCAGTCCAGCCCACCCCTCACTGGAGCTGGAGCTGACTCCTCCCCAGCCAGTCGGGCGGGGCGGCAGTATAGAGTCGGCCAGTCCAGTCCAGCCCACCCCTCTCTGGAGCTGGAGCTGCTCTCCTCCCCAGCCAGACGGGCGGGGCGGCAGTACAGAGTCGGCCAGTCCAGTCCAGCCCACCCCTCACTGGAGCTGGAGCTGACTCCTCCCCAGCCAGTCAGCCGTCGGGCGGGGCGGCAGTACAGAGTCGGCCAGACCAGTCCAGCCCACCCCTCACTGGAGCTGGAGCTGACTCCTCCCCAGTCAGTCGGGCGGGGCGGCAGTACAGAGTCGGCCAGTCCAGTCCAGCCCACCCCTCTCTAGAGCTGGAGCTGACTCCTCCCCAGCCAGTCGGGCGGGGCGGCAGTACAGAGTCGGCCAGTCCAGTCCAGCCCACCCCTCTCTGGAGCTGGAGCTGCTCTCCTCCCCAGCCAGTCAGCCGTCGGGCGGGGCGGCAGTACAGAGTCGGCCAGTCCAGACCAGCCCACCCCTCTCTGGAGCTGGAGCTGACTCCTCCCCAGCCAGACGGGCGGGGCGGCAGTACAGAGTCGGCCAGTCCAGTCCAGGCCACCCCTCACTGGAGCTGGGCTGACTCCTCCCCAGTCAGTCGGGCGGGGCGGCAGTACAGAGTCGGCCAGTCCAGACCAGCCCACCCCTCTCTGGAGCTGGAGCTGCTCTCCTCCCCAGCCAGACGGGCGGGGCGGCAGTACAGAGTCGGCCAGTCCAGTCCAGCCCACCCCTCACTGGAGCTGGAGCTGACTCCTCCCCAGCCAGTCGGGCGGGGCGGCAGTACAGAGTCGGCCAGTCCAGTCCAGCCCACCCCTCACTGGAGCTGGAGCTGACTCCTCCCCAGCCAGTCGGGCGGGGCGGCAGTACAGAGTCGGCCAGTCCAGACCAGCCCACCCCTCTCTGGAGCTGGAGCTGACTCCTCCCCAGCCAGTCGGGCGGGGCGGCAGTACAGAGTCGGCCAGTCCAGACCAGCCCACCCCTCTCTGGAGCTGGAGCTGACTCCTCCCCAGCCAGACGGGCGGGGCGGCAGTACAGAGTCGGCCAGTCCAGTCCGCCGCGCGACTCGACACGGCCGGCCCGGAATAGCTCGATCGTTCAATCACCGGGGACAGCAGAAATCGCTTGACTGACGAGCCAGGCAACCAATGCCGCCGTTCTCCCAAGGCTCATACTCAAAGCGTTGTCGTGGTCGCGTTGCCATAGGAACGGGTGCGGCTCTCAATGTGACATCGATGCCGAGACGGCCCAGCCGGTCGCAGGGTTTAAGATCGTGCTGTCACATCACTTCACCAGCCAACAACCTTGCCGCCATCAGTGGCAATGGAAAGTCGGCTTAATGGGAGTATAACGCATACAATAACCCGTGAAAAAGCAAAAGATGTAGGTACTTAAAGGAAACTGTTCACCTTGTCAATGGGATTTTGAGTTGAGATAGCCAAGCTGTACTCCATGCTGGAAAATTGGCTTGAGAAGCTTTCACATCTTCATAGAAACCCCTTAATTAATTAAAATTGGATTACCGGAGTCCTAGAAGACGGAACAAGTCATGCCGTGCAAACTCACGGGTTTCGTCATGCCGAAACCCGTGACATACGTGGTTCTTTCTTTGCACGGAAATGGGCATCGTATCTCCGATCGCTGATTGGCTGATGTGTTACCCTTACATCCGGGGCTTTTGATACACTCTCTGACACGTATTTTATGATAACGACGCCTCGTTAATACCCATTTTCATGAAAGATTTATTCGCCGGGCGATTGGGGCGCAAGAGCTCGGCCACGTTCCAAAAATTGGGGGGGGGGGGGGGGCAGAGCCATACTGAAGTCGACTCTTTCCATGCAACGCCCATAGGCGTAATGTTAAAAGTAAAAACAAATGTGTGTGGGGGGGGGGGGGCATGAATTAATTAATTAATGCACTTTTCTGGATATTCCATGTGAATGATAACACCATAGTTGGCTTAAAATTAATAATTCCATCTTAAACTAGCTCCGGTGATGCCAGACGGCTGGGGCGTTTTCCTGCGTTTGGTGCGTCTCCATCATGCTCGAATTACCCGAAAGTGTGGGTTCGGGTAAATGTGTCATATTTTGCAACGACGTGGTTTTCAGGAAAGACAGCTTATTTCAATACAAACTAGATGAATTAGTCCATTCATGTTTTCAGTCATATTCACTTTTTAACGCAAGGATTAAGGATAATTAGCAATTTCGTATTTATCATTTTTTGCGGAGAAGATGGCCTCCCAGCTGCGTGCTCCGTGGTCTGCAGGCGCGGCTAGTTGTAAGGCGACGGGAATGCAGGCTCTGGGTCTGCGCTGGCTCTGCGCATGCGCAACGTAACGTCAGGCGGCCGGCCGGCCGGTCGCCATGGTGACCGGCCGGCCGGCGCAATTGCCAACGGTGACCTGGAGCGTTAACTATTAACCTTTACCTGATCTAGCAATGCTGACCATCTCAGCGATTGCATTGCTCAGAAATTTCTACTTTTTTTTTGTTCCTAGCTATGAGTTTGTTCTCGAGATATTTGGGAGTCTTTGGGACAGAAAATAAGCTGCGAAATTTCATTATGATGACTTCTAATGACCTCAATATTAACCTGAGCCCCTAACAAATAACGGAAAAGAGTTTCGATATGAAATTTGACGATCTGCCTAATGGTATTCCATTTGTATTACTCTCCCCATAGGAGTCGACTACGATGGGGGTTCAAAACAAACCCCAGCAGGGCATGGAAATCGTACAGGCCAGGCCGGGCGCATGTTAAGAGGGGGTTGGTAGAAACTTTCTGTCTCATTTAGAGGGCTTCCGCTGATCTGCAGATGGTTTTCTACCGACATGTAGACTGTAGGTAGAGGGTCCTTGTCAGTCTGATATGGGACAATCTAAGCGGTATTTAACCCTATTTGTAACAGGCTCCTGGCTACCCCTATTTGTAACGGGGGGGGGGGGGGCGGATTCCGCCTCCCCCGGAGATCTCGAGATCTACCCGTCCGATTTTCACAAATCAAACGGCACATTATTCCCCTCAACACGATCTACATCTCTAAAAAAATCAAAAAAATCCGACATTTTTGATAGGGGGCAACAGGGGGGCAAAAACTACAAATTTTAGAGGTATTTGTGATCCAACACAGCTGTCATGTTTATCAACCGATTTTAACGCAACCAATGAGAATCGATAGAGAATGAATTGAAAATTAATATGTGATGACGACTTTTTAAAATTCAAAAGTCATAGGCGTGTGCTGGGCACTCAATATGGGGGTGAAGTAAATGCGTAATAAAACCATTTTTTGATGTTTTTTTTAAATAAAATGTTGTGTTATTGTGACATAAGATAAAACAGTTATTAAACATATGTTTTGCCATAGGCGGTACCAGGTCAGTGAAAAAGAGAGGTCAAATAAGAAAAAAATAGTAACCGCAGACAAGTTGCTACCCAGCACTATAAATAAGTTACTGATCGTAGGTAGTTCCTTTTTGCATGCTGTACTTCATCATATCGTATCCAGGATCCAAACTGGGGCGGCGCAAGACCTTTTGATAGGTATATTATCCGCTATTATGATACTAACTAGTCAACAGTGACTATTGCACCTACAACTTCAATTCACATTGCTTGCCCCCCCCCCCCCCCCCCCCTTTACCCTACCTGGACTCGCCTATTATCTTATAATAGTTCGTAGAGTACCCTGTGGTGCATGTGTAATCCGAAACTGCAGTATGTTATGTCATTGTAGGCCCATGCATCTTGGTTTCCTTGCAATAATATGACCCCTTTCTTCTATTCCTGAGCGCGCCTCTGCAAAAAAATGACTTAATTTCTTCTCCTGGCCTCATATGTGCATATATCATTATAAACTAACCGTCTATTGTGCTGTAATCGCTAGCATATCGTCATCACCATGCAGTCACCCCCCTTTTCCATGTGCCTGAACACGCCCCTGCTACTCCATATGTAATAAATTATGCAAATAATGGAAGGAGAAGCTATCTTTTACATCTTGATAGCTATTAATTCTGCTTACATCGCTCTATTGGCTTCCCGCCAAGCATTAAATACTTCCTGGAACCCCCCCCCCCCCCCTCCCCCTTTACAAGCCCCTGAAACCGCCTCTGCCATGCAATTTTTAAGATATTTCATTAACACCAACTAATTTTCACTTGTTGCAATCACCGTAAACCGATGCAACTCCTTCATACTTGAGGCAGTTAGGAACAGACTTGTCAATGATTCAATGTGAATCGACTACTTTTGATTGAATCATTCTTATTTCAAATGAATGACTCATGAATCGATTCATCTCATGCGCAAACCTGTTGTGAGTCACTGATTGAATCATTCATACAGAGAAAATAGGCTGATTGAATCATTCATTGCTCAAAGAATCATTCTGTTTTGGTCGAACAGCATAAACTGTCCACAAAATATGCCAGCGGCCCAGCATTCATCTGTGCTCTGTGGACAAACCAGGCCAATTATATGAGCTCGGTGTCCTGAGCTGTAGCCTGTAATTCATCTATGCGTAAAGAAAGCGAGGCTTTGTGTCCAACTCCAGTGGGCACAAAGCCACTGTTCAATCAGCCATAACTAGGTGAATACCTTGGAACTGGTAGGGTTAGGGGTAGGTACCTAAATACTTAGAAAAGGTAACTAACTCATACTTTGGTTCATAAACCACACAGTAAACGCACACATTTTTCATACGAAAAATTATCAAAAGGTACCCACTTTTTCCTAATTTCTAGGCTATACCATATCAAAAACTAAATCATAAACAAACATTTGCATGACCTACGCATGTCCCAAATATCACTGTCGCATCGGCGCCGCTTTATTCCACATCATGCTTTATAAAAAATACCTAATGCAAAATCAAAATAAATGTTCTATTCGCTTAAAAAAAGTGAAACGTAAAGTCATTAATGCTTTTGGAACTTGGAATTTGCAATTATAATAAATATTATAAATATCATTTTATAATCAAAATAAACAACCGCGTGTCCAATTGGCTCACATTCACATTCACATTCGGAAATACATTCGCGGACTATTTAGATTGGCTTCAAAATTGGTACACAGATAGATCACGACCTAGTGATCATTCTGGTAAAATCTTAGAGTCGCACATTTAAAATCAAGGGAGTTAGAGCAGGTAAGATAGGTTCAAGGTCAAACAGCGGACTATTCGGATTTGCATGAAAATTAGCACACTGGTAGGACCTAACCTCCTTATTACGCTCATGCAATCTTAGAGTCGCACATTCAAAATCAAAGGATTTAGAGCAGGTCATATGTTTAAGGTCAAACAGCAGACTATTCTGATGTGCATGAAAATTGGCACACAGGTAGAGGATGACCTCCCTGTCACGCTCATAAAATATTAGAGTCGCACATTCAAAATCAAAGGAGTCGACACTTCCCTTTAATGTTGAGTGATTGAATCAAGATTGAATCATTCATTATGGTAATGTTGAGTGATTGAATCATGATTGAATCATTCATTATGGTAATGTTGAGTGATTGAATCATGATTGAATCATTCATTATGGTAATGTTGAGTGATTGAATCATGATTGAATCATTCATTATAGTCCGTGAATCACTGTGAATCGACTCATGACAAATATGAATCATTGACAAGTCTGGTTAGGAAGAAACTGTGAAGATCGCATTTCCGTATTATCGCCAAATGTCGCCGCAGAATCCTCCCAAAAACTTGCCCTGGAACCGCCTCTGTTCAGGTCAAGAACGCAAAATGTTGACTGTATGCGGAATTCAATTCTAGGAAAAGTTCCAAAATTTAATGAGTCTGGTCCTAGCCGTTCGGGAGATAACTGAAAAAAAACATAAGGGGGGGGGGCGGAATCCGCCCCCCCCCCCCTCCCTGTTACAAATAGGGTTAAGGAGCTGCTGTTAGTCTGCTTGGAACAATCTAGTGACATTACAGGGCCTTAAGCCAATCGCAGAAGCTTTCTAACGAACTGAAATTTGAGAAGACCATGTCGATCTTTTGAGGGCACTCTAACAACATTTAGTGGGATATGTTGGTTTGATAATGTCCATCTGCCTTGTTCATCCCCACATTACCGAAGTTACATGGGCATCAGCCATCACATGTAACTGTAAACCAGCTCCATGCTATGCGAATAATGTATGAGTCTTCTTGGGGTATTTCGAGACCATTGTATTGTAAAGGACACTCAACCGGAATGATACAGAAAGCCATGTCCATTTGGTGCGCCTTTGATGAAGCTCATGGGCATGCAGTGGATTTGTGATCGGTTATTGATGACCGACGTATTCGAAGGCCCAGTTCTTCAATCTATATTTTGATATTAAACAAAAATGTCGTTTCGTCCTTCATCAAGGGTAATAAGGCGAATGAGTTTTTCTGAACATTTATATTTTGAAACATCAAAGCGTGTCTTCAAACAGCACACAAATGTAGGCGCACAAAGGTATGTACTGTTTTGTCTTCGTATTGGTTTCCTTTATTGGCAGTGCCTATATCTTAGCTTCACGTTAATTGTCCAAACGTGCATCTTATTTTTCAGAGAATTCGTCCTGCTTGACTAAGTCTAGGGGGGTGTCATCCCTTCAGCGGCCATAGGCTCGGTGAACCTCGATGACGTCACAACCTTCTGCCAATGGAATTGCACCACGTACGGCTGTGACGGCTGCGGCAATTAAAGCGCACGGAACGGCTGCTCACGCAGAGAAGGCTTCGTTGGCTGCGTTACAAATGTGATCGCAAGATGGCAGTTTGTGCCTGTCTGACAGTTGTCTTGTCTGATAGTTAATGACAGCTTATTGTATTTTTGCATTGCCAATCATGCCGAAATGTGCTGTGGCGCGGTGCACTTCAAGCACCAAGAAGCACTGTTCCGTGCCATTTTTAAAGTTTCCTGAAGACCAGAAGACCAGGGCAGAGTGGATTCGCGTTTGTGCCAGACAATAATACTTTAAATTTAAGCATGCAACCGTTTGTGAAAATCATTTTAAAGAGAGTGACTTCATCTTGAATATTTTTCAACACTGTTTTGAGAGACATGATAATAATCAGAATTGCTAACCTAACTCTCATATTGCCCAAAAAGATGTTTTAGTAAATTAAACACAAGATCGGAAGCTTTCGGTTTACGCCTTCATCAGCCATTAGCCTGGCTGATGGCTGATGAAGGCTGAATGGCTGATGAAGGCGCAAGCCGAAAGCTTCCGATCTTGTGTTTAATTTACTCAAACATCTTTTTTGGCAATATGAGAGTTAGGTTAGCAATTCTGATGATGATGATGATGATGATGATGATGATGATGATGATGATGATGATGATGATGATGATGATGATGATGATGATGATGATGATGATGATGATGATGATGATGACGACGACGACGACGACGACGACGACGACGACGACGACGACGACGACGACGACGACGACGACGACGACGACGACGACGACGACGACGACGACGACGACGACGACGACGACGACGACGACGACGACGACGACGACGACGACGACGACGACGACGACGACGACGACGACGACGACGACGACGACGACGACGACGACGACGACGACGACGACGACGACGACGACGACGACGACGACGACGACGACGACGACGACGACGACGACGACGACGACGACGACGACGACGACGACGACGACGACGACGACGACGACGACGACGACGACGACGACGACGACGACGACGACGACGACGACGACGACGACGACGACGACGACCTATGATCCTCGTTGACGGAGCGAGCCCACTGTGAACTTTTCCTTGAGGTAAGTTACATTCTTATATTTAAGTGTTTTAAAATGATGTGCATTATATAGTGGAATTAATACTAGCAATAGGCAATATATTGACAGTCGAGGTCAATATGCGAGGAATATATCGCAGAATAACTCGCGACACAATTTATGTTGCACTTCCCAATAACAGGCACCAAATAAGCGTTGAATTGCATCTGCGTATGACATAAGGTTTGGTCACACACTTCAAGACCGAACCCCAAACACATTGTCGTTGCCACATTGTCACCAGCATCATCATTTTATTTACTTTCACTGTCTGTTATTGTTGCATACGTCAACCTAACATTTACTTATGTCATATGTGCCAATAAGCCTAACGTAACATAGCAAACGTTGATCATTACCTCCACTCTATTAATAGCCTGAGTCTAATCACATGTAATTCTTATCCTTTTCAGGGGGGTAATTTATCCATTTTCGTGAGTTTTCATGAAATTAGGCCCTGGAATACCTACCGATCTGCAGCAGCTGTGCATACCTGCAGCTTATACTGTACCGCAGCGTATCACTTCAATGAGGGAAATATACCCTGCCGCTGCTGCCTTGTAGCTATATAATCTATTTTTGGATCGGGGGTGGCACCGTGGGGGGGGGGGGGGGGGTGGCAGGAGGAGCAGTAGCCCCCTTGTCGTCGGGGAGGGGGGGGGGGGGCAAACATATATTTTTGCCCTTATCATTTCACCCTCGCTCCGGTGGGGGGGGGGGGGGGGCATTTTTACCCCACCCCGGAGGTTTTACGGGAATAGCGGGACAACAGCGGCTGGCAACGCCGCCAAATTTGGTACAGCTATTTAGGCATCAATTACCCATATTTTTTGATAGTTTTGACGTTAGGCAATCTCAGTTCAGGTCACCAGGTCACCTCAAGTGACCTTACCTGCACAAATATTTGTGGTCGTTCCTAAGCCACAGTCTTTGTCCGAGAGATTTGAAACTTGCAGGATTTCATAAGATCATAAGCACCTACAATTCGTTTATCTCGGATTTGTTGTATCGGTGACCTATATGGTCAGGTCAATTTTTTGACCTCCCCATTATAAGTGAATGGGACAATATGCAAATGCTTCTTATTCAGATAATATGCATTGGATGTGGCTAATTCTTTCAGAATCGTATTATTTTAGCTAACTCTTCATAACCCATGTGGAATTGTTGCTTCCTACTCAGAGAATATGCATTGGATCTGGCTAATTCTTTCAGAATCGTGCTATTTTAGCCCATTCTTCATAACCCAGGTGTAATTGTTGCTCAGTCTAAGGTCATCTGAGGTCATCAGCTTTTTTTGTGAATAACTCTTGATAGAATAACGATAGAGAGGTGCAGATGACACCACTGTATTGGTCTCGGCGAGTCACGTCTCCCCATAAGCAACAAGGCCCACCTGTGTCACTAAATGACACTGTCACTAAAACTAAATGGCATTGATACCTTGTGCTAAGCCACTTTCCTGTTAGCTATACTCTATACACCCTTTCCATTTCCCCTTTACCCTTACCGTTTCCTAATTAATTGTTTCACACCTTTTTTGGAAGTTGACGTTTTCATGAAACCTGGTCAAGCTCTGATTGACAATTTCTGGCACCTACCATGACATAAGCTTTCATTTATTTCTATCCACACTTACTCAGCTGCAATCCCTGGGTTTCTTTGCCACCCATCCGAAAATGCCTTCTGCCGCCACTGCCTAAGGGTGCCTTAATTTCCTGAGAACTCATTTTCAAAGTTAAGAACTACTCGTTCTACACGGAGGCATTAACCCATGGCTACGGTTTGGTCTGACCGGGCAACAATCACTTCGTAATAAATTATTGCACGGCATAAAATATTGCATTATTGCACTTCTGTTTACCATATTGGTGACATCAAACGAGTAACATTTCTGGTGCATATTTCAGGTGGAGGACGCGGGCCAGCTGGATGCAGCCATGGAACAGGCAGAGGTTGAAGAGTCACATGCTGCAACGGCTGGTCCTCTGCCAGTCCACCCTGGCCCCGCGAGCACAAACGCAGGGAAACCGGCGAATTCACAACAGATAACAGGACCTTGCACAACCCCGAGATCGAGTATCTGGCATTTGTAGCCGGCTATGTCGCCTACAAATGCCGAGACATTGATCCGACCCTAGGTCACCCAGCCTCTGAACTGCAAACGACCTCACGGGTTCCAGATGCATGGCTACATGTTGTAAACAGGGGTGCCTTGTTTGCTCCATCCGAGCGCTGGATGGCCATGGTGGAAACATTCGAAGGTTTATTCAGTGCTGTGATGGGATGCAGCGCAGACTGTCAAGACAGGCTGATCGTAAGACGGCTGATAACAGCTCTTCAGCACCAGGAACCCAACTTAAACGCGAAGGTGGCCAGGAAGCTAGTAACAACACGCCTTTTCATTAGGTTGAAATGCCTCAACAAGGGTAAACTGGAAAACGCTTCGAGACGGCTCAGTCAAAATCAGTTAAAATGCCATTGTCGCAGCACGCGGCAGTGATGCCAAATCTCAGAAATCCGTCTGCACTGTGACGGGATGGCCAAGATCTTGTGGTGCCACTGCTGGTGATATGTGTGCGGTGATGGGAGGACTCGGGTCTTGTGGTGCCACTGCTGGTGATATGTGTGCGGTGATGGGAGGACTCGGGTCTTGTGGTGCCACTACTGGTGATATGTGTGCGGTGATGGGAGGACTCGGTCTTGTGGTGACACTGCTGGTGATATGTGTATACGGTGAAATGACATGTTGGATGATGATTGGGTGAACGCTCCTCGGCTTTTACGTTTTTTGACAAATATTTTTCGATCATACATTCGCTATCTGTGTAATCTCTGGCTCGTTGCAAAGAACGTGTGTGCGCACGCACGCACACGGCATCATTAAGCACCAATTATTACCATCGGCTCTTAGACTCCTCCCCAAACTGCTGGTATTTAGACTAAAACCATGAACGCGACTTTTACTAGACTTCCAGCCGATTTCAGTCGTTTTTGGGGCAAAACCCCGATGGCCCACTCCTTGGTTTCTGACTTCCTTTCACTGAAATCGGCTGGAAGTCTAGTAAAAGTCGCGTTCATGGTTTTAGTCTAAATACCACCCCCGGCATGCACAAGCGATCTTGAGATTAAGAGCTTGTCTCTGATCAAATACGTGATTAATATATATATCTACCATCGTATTTTGTGTTGTTGACCCTTAAATATGAATCAACACATCATCATCATCATTATCATCATCATCATAGTTATCATCCCCATGATCATATATGTATTAGTTTTACTATATTCCCCTGAACTGAATGTAATGTGTTGATGTGCGTGTTAGTATCACAGCAAGTTGGAAAGGCGTGCTTACTTGCACATAGAGGACATGGTTAAGTTGAATCACGTGCCATCGATTTCATTTTTACCATAATTCGTATGCGAACCTCTATGACGTCATGCTCAGCTAAAATCGTCGGACGGTGGTACCTAATATCTATGGCCTTGACTAAGTCAAAGGGGTGTATTACGTGCTGCAGCTTGTTGTCTTTGCTTGCATCCTGCTTGGATAATTTCCTAATGTAATACGTGGTCGGTTGCTGTTTAAGAGATTTATACATTTGTGCTTGTAACAACTCCGATTGGGTTTTCTAGGCACATTTCCTCGCTTGATTTCAAGTTAAGAACAACAGTGTGTGACCTATACCTATATGTTGCACATCGATCCTATGTATCTATCATTCGGTCTGAGTCACGAAAAGTATTATAAAATATCGACCGTTCGCTAAATAAGTTTATTCAAATATGATGCAAACAGTGTTATTTAAAATAAACATCTTCAGAAATAAGTGAAAGTACGTGTATTGTTTGTGTGCTATGCAATGTTCATAACGTAACAGGGCAGGCTTCTTAAGGGGCTAATTTTACAGAAAAGACTCAACCTCTTTTTCTTCACTTTTTGTCTTTGAAAGCGCCAATCTTTAAAATATGTTTTGCTAATATATAATTTATTAGTTTAAACAACTCTTGTTACATGATTTACTACCCCTGCATGCATATTTAAAACAAATTATAATACTCCAATGAGCTTTCTTTCAGCTAATATTTAAATCGTTCCAACCATCCATTTATTGAAATACATTTAGGTACAAGTGTAGGTAATATTTCGAATTACTTGGCAAAGAATACTAAAAATAAGATGTCGAAAAATAATGTTCCATAGCCGATTGCGCCACTGCACCGGTGTGACAGTCAGATTTACTTGTCTTGCCTTTTTTATTTTGTTGTTTGTGTTGTTATGTTAATTTTATTAACGTATAACTAAACTAAAAACAAATATCCAGTTTTTTCTCTAGAAATACATTTCAATGTTCATAAATATCATACATACCTAAAGGAGACTAGGGGTCATGGTGGACCCGCCATGACCTCCATCTGGGGTAGTTGGTTACGGGGGTGTCGCCACCGGAGTGGCCTAAATGAGACTAGGAGTCATGGTGGACCCGCCATGACCTCCATCTGGGGTAGTTGATTACGGGGGCTTCGCCACCGGAGGGGGGGGGATGGGGGCCGGACCCCCCAGGATCGCTCCGGCCGGAGTCCTGCCCCCCAGATTCGCAGGATTTTAACATTAGCCCTCAGGATCATCAGGAGCTCCATTTATATGCCAGCTCTAATAATGCATTCTGTATTCAGAGATGATGGGAACCTATATTTGTTGTTATATTTTTCAAGAGCCTTTGGATGCTCTTTATCTATGCCCATATCTTGGATACCGCCAGTTATAACAACTCTTGAAAAACCACAAGTGATTATAATGTTTTATTTTCTTGAGTTCTTGCCCTGCCGGTGACACCACTGAGATCGCTTCACAGAGGTGTGTTGCCATGTGGAGGAGGAGGGTAGCACAGGCGGTACTCACCGTCGTCCGGATCGCGGTGCTCCTGTTCGCCTTTATCTGTTTGCTGTACGTTGTCAAAGACCGCTACGACACATACGCGAAGAGTGGCATAGTGATGCGTCGCTACATCTCAAAGTTCAGGGAGCCCTGGTTCGAGGTGGCCGTCTGCTTCGGCCCGAAAATCCCGGGCGACGTGATCGACCAATACATGAACAAGACCTGGACCCGGTTCCCGGAGCGTTACCGAACATACCAGGACTGGAACAGCCAGGTGAACGGAACGGAAACCTACTTTGAGGGCGCGATGGCTGTGGACAGCGTGGCAGCCTACAGACAGTTCTTCATGGACGACCGCTTCAACTGGACTGACGGCGTGCTCGGAATCTCGTCGTTAACTCCGTCGCTCCTCAGTCAGCACCTGGACGGCATTCAGCACCGCATATCTCTGGGAGGAAAGTACGTCCCTGATACTGTGCTCAGGTACACCGACAACCCATTCCTCCTCGAGTACGCCATGTGCCGCAACTACTCGTACAATATCACGTTCCCCGGCGGGTACTCGGGTACACTTGAACACCAGATCCATGTAAATGACTCGGTCCACGAAGCGCTGTTCGGAATCGCTTGGTACATCGACCTGTACGTGTACCCGCGAGGCAACTTCACCGAGTTCCCGCTAATCGCCGACCACATTCCGTACCGCGTCGACCTGCGCACCCACCAGCTGCTGGAGGTCGTCGGCGGGAAGACGGAGCAGATGCACGATAAAGATCACCCTGACCTCGTCTCGTCCCACACGCACGTCAACTGTCTGACCTGGTGTCTGGCGCGCGGCCTGCTCGACAACGTGGCATGCATCATGCCGATGCAGATCCCGCACATCTATAACACGTCCGGGAGGATTCCGCACGTCGGCGTCAACGTGGACGAGGACGAGTTGGACGCGCAGTGGCAGCGGCTGTACCCGCCGAGCGCCGCGTGGCCGTGGATGATCGAGTACGCCGACATCCCGCTCTGCCGCTCATCGGAGGAGTTCGCCGCTATGTTCGCCCAGTTCTCGCAGGTGTACTTTCCGCGCGGCTCCAGCCGCTACCCGCTGTCGCCGCACTGCGCCAAGGACTGCCCGCTGCGCTGTGACGAGTACGCGGTCGTCATCCACCCAGCAGGCACCGAGCTCGTGCCCAGCAAGAAGAGCGTGGACGCGGAGGAGCACCACAGCAACGAACATGAGTCGGTGCACAGCGTGACGTTCCAACACTCCACCACGCTGAACGTCGCCAAGGAGGACTGGATCTACGGAGCCTGGGAGTTCTTCGTCGACGTGTCCGGCATGACCAGCTTCGTAATGGGTCTCTCCGTCATCGCCATCCACGATTGGGGCTTCCTGTTCATCCAGTGGGCGATGCAGATTATCGGGCTGGAAGAGCTGGAGGATGTGGGAGAGGAGGGGGAGGAAGCGGAGGAGGGGTGGCAAGAGCGGGGCAACGAGGCGGACATGTCGCTTGTGCCATCGCAGACGGAGCGACGGCAGTCGGAGCCGGCGGCTGACGGACGCTGCTCGGACATGTCGAACGGCTCCACCGACGGCCATCAGCTAAGGGTACACTGGTAGCGCTGACAAACCTTGCAAAATAACACCTAGCGGAGGACGCGCTAACGCAGAAACTGTACAGGCTAGTGGTACTAAGTACTGAGTGTACTGTAAGTGTAGTATACTGTACTGTAGTAATATTGTATTTATATACTGTAAGTAGTAATACTGTAGTATACTGTGTAGTGTAAGTGTACTGTACTGCACTAAGTGCTAGTGGTGCTCCTCCAAAGGTGACGATCTCCAAAGGTGCGGCCGAAATAGAGTTGCATTGTTGACGGTCGGAGTCGATACGTATCTGATAACAATGTGATGACGTTTGAAACAAGGCGTTGGTGTAACGTTTGCATGTCTCGCTGATAACACTCTGAATACACTTTTGTTGCAAAAACATTCGGTACTTTTTCGCGTGCATAGGTACCAAGTTGGTGGGATTAGCCCAGGGGGCATAGCATCATATCAGAGACGTAGCCAAGGCAAGGGTGGGGGGGGGGGGCTACTGGGTCCATGACCTCCCCCCCCCCTCCTTGAGCAAATTTGTTTACACCAGATAAAATGCGATTTTGCTGACGACCAGACGCCAACCCCCCCCCCCCCCCCTGACGTCCCCCCCCTGATACAAATTCAGGCTACGTCATGCAGCAGTCAGCCCCTCAACTTAAAAGCAGATATTTGACATACAGCAACAATGAAAATGGAAAAGATACAGGAATACCAAGACAAATCAAAATTATAAATAATAATTTGTCTTGCATATCTAACAAAACCGCTATTCATGATGTGCAAATCAGATAAGACTGGAGTAGCCTGTCAAAGCAAGTTCGAGTTTCTATATGTTCAGCCGGTTTTATACCTCTTTGGTGCAAGTTCATTCCAATGCTGATTGCTGCGACACTGCTTCAGTTCAGATGATAAAGTGTTAGGCTTTTAACATCATCAGTCATCACATACTTAACTACCTACCTTCTGCACGGCCATATATAATACTCTTCTGGTTTTCTTGAAGTAGGTGCCCTGCGCGTTACGTTGTAGTTTTTATAGGGATTTTTTGTTGCACCTTTGTATTGGTTTTTAACTGAGATAGCCATTATCTTTGGCCGTTATTTAAATGTCGAAAATACTCAAGTCATTTTCCCCAAAACTTAGCCGTTTTTAAGCAATTTAATTTTCCATTTGCAAAATGGGATCTAGGCTAGTGCCGCCGCTAATTGGCTGACAGCCACTTTGTCAGCCAATCCCACTTTGTCAGCCAATCAGTGGCAGTCTATAGCTCAATAATGACGTCATAGTCCACAATTTAAAACCTTAATTTGTATAGAGTTAAGTGACTTTTCAAGAAGAAGGAAAAAATATCACCATCGCTTTCAGCAGCACTTACTTCATATTTTCGACTACAACTAGTGTATATTTGACAACTTTCAGAAATTAGAAACATTCCCTTTAACCCTCGCCCAACGGGGGGGATCCTAAAACGACCCCCCCTGAGGGTTTTCTTGTAAAACTGTTTACACATGCGCGCATCTTGCTGAAATTTTTAGTAGCTGAGTATACAACAATTATACGTATGCTGTAAATATTTCATTGAAATTTGTCGACAAATGTGAGAGATAATGATGTTTTGATGACGTCATGTTCGTGGAAAAAGATAAATGTTTGAAAAATCGTAGAAAAACAGAGTTTGAAGCAAATTGCAAACGCAATTAAATGAAGATATCAAATGTCATTTTCTTTAAAATGGAAATCTCGGATTTTCGAAATTTTTGTTTTTTGCTCCTAAAATGAACAAGAACTTTTTTTTTATATCACCACAAAATCAAAATTTTCAACGATGTTAAAAATCGGAATAAATGTGAGAGAACTGAGTATGGACAATACTCAAACCAAATTTCAAAGCAATATCTCTTTATTTGACTGAGTGATGGCTCCCTAAGTGTAAGAAACTTATGACGTAATTTTTTAATAACTTCTTTTGACTTTTTTTTGGCCAGATACGAATAAATAGTTACCTTTTCTGTATTTCTGAGACAAAACTGGTCTAGGAACATACCTTTTTATTTACATTTATTAATTTCTAATTTTCAGGTTTTCTGAAAGAGCAAAATCGCTGTTCTGGACGTAGTCGATCGAGGTCATTCACTTGACCTGGAAGGTCACTCGTTGACCCGAAACCTAAACGTTGCATACCGTTAGATTCCAAACATGACAGGCAATAGGTTAGTTCTTACTGCGTTGCTCCATCTTGCTTGGTTTGGAAGTTAACAGGGGGTCTTTTTAGGACCCCCCCCCCCCCCCCACCCCCGTAGGGCGAAGGTGAAAAAAGCTCCCGTAGGGCGAGGGTTAAGATAGAGGAGAAAATATGGCCGTGAAGTTAGCGACGGATTCGGATTCGAATTCACCGTGGAGTAGCGATTAGCTTCGAAATGTGGTATCCTGCCTTATATATTTTCCACGATTTTCGCCAGTAATCGATTAATTATCTGAGGTTCATTATTCGTGTTTGCGGTGCCAAACGTGTTCCTGGAAAATTATCGTTAATCCTGGAAAATTACCACGCTATTCAGTATTCAGGGCACCAACGCCTGAATAATTGATACAAATCTGGCTCAGCCAATACAAATGTAACGGGGGCCGTGCTCTTTTGAAACAGGAACGAGTCCACGGACATGGGATACGGAAACGTGACACGGGAACGATACACGGGAACGGGAACGGGAACGGGAACGGGAACGGGACACGGAACACGGAACACGGAACACGGGAACGGGACATGGGAACGGGACACGGGAACGGGACACGGGAACGGGACACGGGAACGGGACACGGGAACGGGACACGGGAACGGGACACGGGGACGGGACACGGGAACGGGACACGGGAACGGGACACGGGAACGGGACACGGGACACGGGACACGGGAACGGGACACGGGAACGGGACACGGGACAAAAAATGGGACACGGGATACGGGACACGGGACACGGGTAAGGGACACGGGTACGGGACACGGGTACGAGACACGGGAACTGTATGAGGGAACTGGACACGGGAACGAGACATGTGAACGGGGCATGGTAACAGGACACGGGAACGGGACACGGAAACTAGACACGGGAACAAGACACGGGAAAGGGACACGGAAAAGGGACACGGGAAAGGGACACGTGAAAGGGACACGGGAAAGGGACACGGGAAAGGGACACGGTAAATGGACACAGGAAAGGGACACGGGAAAGGGACACGTGAAAGGGACACGGGAAAGGTACACGGGAAAGGGACACGGGAACGGGACACGGTAACGGGACACGGGAACGGGACACGGGAACGGGACACGGGAACGGGACACGGGAACGGGACACGGGAACAGGACACGGGAACGGGACACGGGAACGGGACACGGGAACGGGAAACGGGAAACGGGATACGGAATACAGCAATATAACAGCAATAATACAGCAATAATACAGCAATATACGGATAGGGAATACAGGAACGGGATACAGGAAACAATACGGGATTGCGCTTCGCGCTACGCGGGACATCTACAAATTGGTCTGATTGCAGTTTTTCAGTGGCATCCGGCAGAACGCTCGATGTGTGACATATACATATTCTAAGTTTTGCAATCGACCGGTAAACAAAACAAAAACGAAGCGCGAGCTAAACTTGAGGAACGCGCGCACTAATGTTGTGTACGGAGGCCGGTCGGCCGCGTCCCGCTGTTCTACGTCACAGCGAATCCAGGGTCGCGGCAACTAAATTAGTGTTGTTACCACTTTTTCGTCTCGAGTGTTCCACCTGGTTTACATAGCCTTGGATGGAGCCTTGGATGGGGCATCGGAAGCTTCAGGCGTCGTCACGTTAGATAACAGTAAATAGGGCCTTAAGTGATCGTCTTTTGTATATAGAGGGGCCTAGCCAACAACTAAGGCTATATAATATAAACCATGGTTTATATAGCCTTGGTTGTTAGCTAGGCCACTCTATATACAAAAGACGATCACTTAACACGCGCAGTGGAGGGTGGGGGCACTTTTGTGCCCCCCCCCCACATGTTTTTCGTGAATATTTAAACAAACGAAGCAAAGCAGGGCGGTATGTTGCGTGACATTAAGGCCAACTTCATAGCGGATCGTTTTACTAAACAAAATCAAAATCGGTCGATAAATTTTTGAGTTATTCGGTAAACAATGTCAATGTTCATCCCTGGAAACAACTTTGGACACATTTCTAGTGACCTTTGACGTCAAAGAGGTCAAATTCCAAAACATTGTGACATTTAGCCAAATTTGACCTTCGTGACCTCGTTTGACCTTGAAGATATTGACCGAAAGTCAAGACAATTTTACCAAATGTAGATAATAATAGCACCTACCTACCCTGTAAGTTTCATCATTCTAGCTTTCATACTTTCAGAGATCTTAGGGGGACACTAAAGTGCCCCACCTCCTCTCCACTGCGAGCTAGTGGCATACCTCTCTCCGCTGCGCGTGTTAAAGGGAAATAATGAAATTTTCCCACACAAATGGAGTTATTGCTTGAAATCGACAGACGAGACCAAAACGTATTTTAAATTCATCACATGTTGCATAAAAACTTTCCTACCGAAAGATATTTCAAGTTAATGTTGATAAGCGTTCCACACTTTTAACGACCGGTACTTGCAAGTACTTTTTGTCCTCATCAAACTGCGGGCTTTTCCTGTATTGCTTTTTTACGCAATGGAGTGAAACAAATATATTTTGCGTTCTGCTTGTTGTGATGATATGCCCGACGATCCTCTACAATTAACAACCATGGTAAAAAGGTAACCAAATAGCAGTTAACTGATGCGAATAACGGCGGCCTAACTGATGCGTATGGTTGCGACCCTCAATTTTTGAAAATTGTTTCATTTATTTTCAACATTAGGAGTTGTGTATAGTTTTATTTCTGGCTGTATATAACACTATGGTTTATATTATCATGAAAAATAATAATTTGTCCACAAAAAATAAACAAAAAACTGGCAATTAAATAGGGAACTCATCGATGCACATCAACGGCGACCTATTTAGTGTCGGCGATTTGTTTAGAAGCGCCCATTCAACAACGTTGAACAGATTGATACAAAAGCGCCAGATGTGTCGCTTTTCAATAGTGGAGGGAAAATACCGATCATGAACCCAGTGATCATGAACCCAGTGGCAGGGGGGGGGGGGGCAGATTCTGCCCACCCCTCAGGTTTTTCGCAGATATCTCCCGAACGGTTGGAAGCAGACCCATTACATTTTAGCACTTTCCTATAATTGAATTCTACATCTGGAATCAAAATTTTGAGTGTCTAACCTGAAATGAAGTGGTTCTAGGGCCCGGTTTTTGGAGTTTGTTTTTCGGCGACATTTGGCGATAATACGGAGATGCGAACTTCACGGCTTTTTCCTAACTGCTTGAAGTATAAAGGAGTTACATAGGTTTACGGTGATTGAACAAGTGCAAATTAGTTGATTTTAGTGAACCATAATAAATATTGCACGGCACAGGGATGTCAGGGACTTGAAAAGGGGAGGTTTAGAGGAAGTTATTTTGTTATATTTTGCCTCCCTTTTTCGCTAACCTGGCACCGCCTATGGATGCAAATATGCTTTATAACTGTTGTGTCCGATGTCACAAGAGCGCACCGTTTCATTTATCGAAAAAAGAAGAAAAAACGGTTTTATAACGTATTTATTTTACCCCCCAATTAAGTGACCTGAAATCGCCTATGATTTTTGAATTTTCAAAAGTCATCGTCATATCAATTCCCAATTCAATGTCTATTGATCTCCATTAGTTGCGTTAAAATCGGTTGATAAACATGGCAGCTGTGTTGGATCACTAATACCGCTAATATGTGTAGTTTTTGCCCCCCTGTTGCCCCCTTATCAATTTTGTTTTATAAATGTAGATCGTGTTGAGGGGAATCAAACGCGGTTTGCTTTTGAAAATCGGACGGATAGATCTCGAGATATCCGGGGGGCGGAATCCGCCCCCCCCCCTTGCCACTAATACGGGTAGCCAGGAGCCTGCCACTAATAGGGTTAAGAAGTATATGTACTTGCTTTTCAATTTTCCCAAACTTCCATTTTTGAATTACGGAATAATTGTATTTAATTCTTAAACTTAGATCACCTTATTTTAATACCATAACGGTAGCCAAATAAATTGTTGCTAACAACATCAAAAGGTCATGATTTCCCTTTAACCCTATTAGTGACAGGGAGCTGATTCTGCCCACCTCTCAGGGTTTTCGCAGATATTTCCCGAACAGCTAAGAGCAGACCCATGAAATTTTGGGACTTTTCCTAGAATTGAATTCCGCATATGGAGTCAAAATTTGGAGTTCCTAACCTGAACAGAGACGGTTCCAGGGCCCAGTTTTGGAAGGTTTTTTTTCTGTGACATTTAGCGATAATACGGAGATGTGATCTTCACGGCTTCTTCCTAACTGCCTGAAGTATAAAGGAGTTACATAGGTTTACGGTGATTGAAACAAGTGCAAATTAGTTGATTTTAGTGAACTATAATAAATATTGCACGGCAGAGGCGGTTTCAGGGACTTGAAAAGGGGAGGTTTACTGGAAATTATTTTCATATATTTTGCCTCCCTTTTTCGCTAACCTGGCACCGTCTAAGGATGAAAATATGCTTTATAACTGTTGCGTCCGATGTCACAATCGCGCACCATTTCATGTATCGTAAAAGAAGTAGAAAAAGACGGTTTTATAAGGCATTTATTTTACCCCAAAATTTAGTGACCTGAAAACGCCTATGATATTTGAATTTGCAAAAGTCACCATCATATATCAATCCTCAATTCAATCTCTATCAATCCCAATTAGTTGCGTTGAAATCAGTTGATAAACATGACAGCTGTGTTGGATCACAAATACCTCTAATATTTGTCGTTTTTGCCGCCTGTTGCCCCCTATCAAAATGTTTGGATTTTTATTTTTTGGAAATGTAGATTGTGTTGAGGGGAATCAGACGCCGTTTGATTTGTGAAAATCGGACGGGTAAATCTCAAGATCTCCGGGGGGCGGAATCCGCCCCCCCCCCCTGCCACTAATAGGGGTAGCCAAGAGCCTGAGCAAGAGCCACGAATAGGGTTAAAGGGAGATAATCACATTTTTCCACAAAAATGGAGTTAGCACCTGAAATCGATAGACGAGGCCAAAATATGATGTAAATTCATTACATTTTGCATATAAACATTCCTACCGAAAGATATTGGCAGCTGCCTACCGATAAGCGATCCACGCTTATATCGGCCGGTACTCAGCCAGTACTCGGTAACGAATTCAGTAAATTAGCCTCCCTACGCAATGCTATTTATCATGAAAGTTTGCAATATGTTTCCTGCACTCTATCTTTTGCGAATATGTGCCAAACTTTTATGAACAATCAACAATCATTTGGAAACAGTGCATTGAATTCGGCAGTTTAGCTTGGCACCGGACGGCGACCTATTTAGTGTCAGCAATTTGTTTATAAGTGCCAATTCAACAACATTGAACAGATTGATGCAAATGCGTTTGATTTGTGAAAATCGGACGGGTAGATGTTGTGCTTTCCAATAGTGGAGGGAAAATACTGATCATTAATTTTCCCAAACTTCCAACTTTGAATAAGGGAATAATTTTATTTAATTCTTAAATTTAGATCACATCATTCTAATACCATAACGGTAGCCAAATAAATTGTTGCTAACTAAATCAAAAGGTGATTATCTCCCTTTAAAGGGATTATACGGGTTTCTGTTCTGAAAGGAAATGCACTCTTTTGCACTTGTATGAGCTTTAAACACGTTTAAAAAATATACCATGGACCTCAACACTCATTTAGTCCATTATTTCAGCAATTATCAGCGTTAATACTTTGGCGTTTTTTTCGAGACTTGTATCAGATAACGAGTACTTGATCAGCAATACTGTCCATCACTTCCTTATCTTAGAATCTGCATCAAATTTGATGGTGCAGTAATCTGCGCGGCTGAGACAAAATAGCGGTTACAAAATCAGAAGCAAGCTGCCGCAAGAGGTTTTATTTACTGTTTACTATAGCACGTTCACCATAAAAAAGGTAACGTGACCGTGAAGATAAAAATCCAAGATGGAGGCCAATTCCGCCCCAGGACACTTCTCCCGAACGGCCACCCCCATTCCCCATATCAATATAAATGAATTGGATTAAGCTTACCTTTACATTAATGTAAGCCTGAAATTGTGAAATTGCTATGTAAACATATCGCCTTGATGTAAACCACCTGGGCATAGGTACGGGATAATTATAGCGCTCTTCGCCATCCGGATAACGATTGTAGAAGGAATTACTAAATTAAAGACGCTCTAAGCCGAGCAAGTATGCCACTATGCCACGCTTCAAGCCACGAAGTGCTAGCGTTCGTTCTCGTTGTCTTGGCCGTGTGGACACGTACTCCATGAACCTTGATCTCGCGCTAGCCGACTGGAGCGCTGTGTTTAGTTCAGCCACCGTCACGCTTGAGTGGAACCACTTTGTCGCCATATTTCTGCCGATAATCGACTCCCAGGGCACTATACACTGGGTACTCCAAAGTTGTAGGGTACGGGTACGGATAGTGTGAGTGCCGTTGTCGTGTTGTGTCGCAGCAGCTGATTGGGTCTCGAATACTGAATTTCTTTTCACATATTCCCTGTTTTGGCTTCAGCTTTGATACGGCTTGACTAGTGGGAAGGACCGTTTTACCGAGGAAAGATGGTATGCTATTCAATAAGAGTATATCGATTGTAACACTTATAATTTTCAGTTCTTGTTGATTGTTTTAAGACTTCATAATTACTAATATGGACCACAACATGCCAAGGGCCATTGTTAATATACATGAGTTTGAGAAGAAGACCAGTCCCAATATTGCGCTTGAAAATGGAAATTATATTTCATATTTCCCGTTCCTGTTATCAAATTATAACAGACACAGGGCGCCATATATTGCCAATATTGTTGTGTCCAGATGTCCAGTGTCGGAAACACAGTCATCCGACACCACCCCCAGATGGCCTGCCGGACAGACCCGGCCGAGCACAACGTAGCAGCCTGACAGACCTGGCCGACCCCAACGCAGCAGCCGGACAGACCCGGCCGAGCCCAAGGGAGCAGTCGCGTCTGAGACACCCGCGTGAGAACGTGTCGAATACAGTCTCCTTTCCGTGGCGTGTTTGTCCCAGGGACTACGCAACACAACACATATAACGTTGTTCTCAACGACTGCCAATTAAACCTTTGCCTTGCCGGGATTTGATTCCATGCTCTTGGACTACATCATAGGGTCATACTTTGGCCAATAACTCGAAAACTATTGGTTGGGCTTGCCATTTCAACCCCAAAAATCAAAATAGAAATGCTTTGGCTTTATTCTATGGGTATCATTTATGAATCTGATAAGAACAGTTAAAATTGCGCTTGACAAAAATAATCGCAACATCGCAGAGCAACTGTGATGTTAGTTACCTAATTAGCACTTGCACAATTAGCACATTTGCTTATGTAGATATAAAATTATCTCATATTTGTTTTAATAAGATTTCCTGATTCTTATCATTTAGTTATACCAAATAAAAGAAGCGCAAAACACCGCATGTTGCCGATCAAACTCTGTATGTAGCCACTTTTACGATAAAACTATTGGCATTCCCGGGATTCGATCCCGCGACCTTCGATTATATCGTTGAGATGGTGTCATACTTTGGTTAATAACTCGTAAACCGTTGATTGGGCGTGACACTTTGACCCCAAAAATGGAAACAAAAATGTTACTGCTTTCTTTCTGTGGGTTTGATATATGAATTTGAGGTGAAGAACAGTTCGAAAATCGAGCTGGAGCAATTTAAGCAATTTAAAGCAATTTAACATGGAACCCTATGGGCTAGTAGTGAAAGTCACGCCCATGCTACCATATGACTTTGGACCCCCCCCCCCCCCCGATCGACTCCCATGCTCCTCTCAGGACTGTTAAAATCAGGAACCCGAGCGCCCCCGCGGTGTCTGACTCAACTAAAGTATTGATGTCTCGCCGCCGTGGGGTGCTAGCAGCGTTTGGTCACGGTTCAACCCAGTATACCGTGATGCAAACCGAGCCGTGAGTTCTGCGATTAAGCATGATATTCGCCAGGATGTGGAGCGGCGCATCCGTGAGGGTAGACGGGAGTCAATGTGGCGACTGATTAGACCTGTCGTCGGCAGTAAACGAGCCGCCCGTAAGCTGCCAGACGTCACACCGGACGACCTAAATCGTTATTTTGTCGGCGTGGGTCCGCGTGTGGCTGAGGAGGTGAAGCGCTTAGGGCTTACGCCGGACATAGCCTGTCGTCTGCCGCGTGTCGGTGTCTGTTCTCTTGTGCTGATGCCGTTGTCACTGGCGGAGCTGCGGGCCGTTGTGTTTGGGTTGAGTGCCTCGCCGGCCTGCGGTGACGACGGCGTCAGCATTCGAATGATCCGTGCCTGCTTTGACTCGGTTGGGTGGGTGCTCCTGCATTTGGTCAACTCCAACATAATCCAGTCCGACGTTCCTGAATCCTGGAAACATTCCCTAGTCCATCCTTTTCACAAATCGGGCAATCTTTCTGACACATCCAACTTCCGTCCTATATCCATTGTTCCAGTCATAGCCAAAATCGTAGAGCGCGCTGTACACCAGCAGCTTTACAAATACCTATCAGATAACCACCTCCTCTCTTCCAGTCAGCACGGTGTCCGGACTCGTCACTCGACTGAAACCGCGCTGACCTCAATTTCCGACCAAATCCTATCTACCTTTGACCACGGAGAAGTTTCCCTTCTCTGCCTGCTGTATTTGAGCAAATGTTTCCATGTGATAGATCATTCAAAACTCCTTTCAAAACTATCACTTCACAGAATTGACACGTCTTGGTTCTCTGCCTATTTGCGCAACCACACCCAGAGTGTCAGCATCACTGACGATCTGGGTGCAGTCAAAACTTCCCTCCTGCTGCCCAACAGCATCGGTGAGTTTCAAGGCTCGACTCTAGGCCCTCTCCTCTACCTGCGTCTTCGCAAACGATCTCAGTCTGTTTGCGAGGACGCAGTGGTTGTCCAATATGCTGACGACACCCAAATTTTGGTCAGCGGCAAAAAATTATGATATTCACAAAGTCGTCACTCGCATGGAGGGTGCCTTAGCCTCTCTCGATAACTGGTTTCAAGCAAATGGACTGAAAGTAAATGCCGCCAAGACCCAACTGATGCTTCTGGATAGCTCTCAAAATCTGCGCACTGTACATGACATCAAAGTAAAATTCCTCGATCAGGATTTAATCCCCATTTCAGAAGAAAAAAACCTAGGTCTCACCTTTGACCGCTCGTTATGCTGGGACCACCATGTCTCTACCGTAACACAACGCTGCTTCGGAGTTGTGACTGGTCTATCGCATCTGAGGGGGCACCTGCCAACGGCCGTGCTCTCCGCGCTGACCAATGCCCTGGTTTTCTCGCAGATCCGGTACTGTATCTCGGTATACGGTAACGGCAAGAAGGGGAACTTCTGTCGGCTTCAGAAAATCATAAACTATGCTGCTAGAGTACTTTTTTGGCCGACGGAAGTACGACCATGTATCGGATCTGCTGGGGAGGCTGGGGTGGCTCGGCGTGGAGGGCATGGCCATTTACCACACACTGTGCCTCACGCACAAGGTGCGTTGCTGCGGCGAGCCTGAACAGCTGGCTGCGAGTCTGTCCACCGTGGCGGAGGCCCGCGCTACCGAGCGTGCCACGCGACAGGACCACATGTTGTTTGTTCCCCGGTCACGCACGGAGATGGGACGGCGGTGTTTTGCCTGCCGGGGACCAGCTCTGTATAACGCCCTGCCACGCGACCTTTTAGGACTGCCCGTGCCGCTGTTTCGTCGCCAGGTGCGGCGACATCTCGCTGCCGCTCAGCGGGCACCGGACTGACCGACGCGGCGCTTCTCACAGTCATGCCGGCGGGTTTTAGTTGACTAATTGTATGTGTGTGTGTGTGTGTGTGTGTGTGTGTGTGTGTGTGTGTGTGTGTGTGTGTGTGTGTGTGTGTGTGTGTGTGTGTGTGTGTGTGTGTGTGTGTGTGTGTGTGTGTGTGTGTGTGTGTGTGTGTGTGTGTGTGTGTGTGTGTGTGTGTGTGTGTGTGTGTGTGTGTGTGTGTGTGTGTGTGTGTGTGTGTGTGTGTGTGTGTGTGTGTGTGTGTGTGTGTGTGTGTGTGTGTGTGTGTGTGTGTGTGTGTGTGTGTGTGTGTGTGTGTGTGTGTGTGTGTGTGTGTGTGTGTGTGTGTGTGTGTGTGTGTGTGTGTGTGTGTGTGTGTGTGTGTGTGTGTGTGTGTGTGTGTGTGTGTGTGTGTGTGTGTGTGTGTGTGTGTGTGTGTGTGTGTGTGTGTGTGTGTGTGTGTGTGTGTGTGTGTGTGTGTGTGTGTGTGTGTGTGTGTGTGTGTGTGTGTGTGTGTGTGTGTGTGTGTGTGTGTGTGTGTGTGTGTGTGTGTGTGTGTGTGTGTGTGTGTGTGTGTGTGTGTGTGTGTGTGTGTGTGTGTGTGTGTGTGTGTGTGTGTGTGTGTGTGTGTGTGTGTGTGTGTGTGTGTGTGTGTGTGTGTGTGTGTGTGTGTGTGTGTGTGTGTGTGTGTGTGTGTGTGTGTGTGTGTGTGTGTGTGTGTGTGTGTGTGTGTGTGTGTGTGTGTGTGTGTGTGTGTGTGTGTGTGTGTGTGTGTGTGTGTGTGTGTGTGTGTGTGTGTGTGTGTGTGTGTGTGTGTGTGTGTGTGTGTGTGTGTGTGTGTGTGTGTGTGTGTGTGTGTGTGTGTGTGTGTGTGTGTGTGTGTGTGTGTGTGTGTGTGTGTGTGTGTGTGTGTGTGTGTGTGTGTGTGTGTGTGTGTGTGTGTGTGTGTGTGTGTGTGTGTGTGTGTGTGTGTGTGTGTGTGTGTGTGTGTGTGTGTGTGTGTGTGTGTGTGTGTGTGTGTGTGTGTGTGTGTGTGTGTGTGTGTGTGTGTGTGTGTGTGTGTGTGTGTGTGTGTGTGTGTGTGTGTGTGTGTGTGTGTGTGTGTGTGTGTGTGTGTGTGTGTGTGTGTGTGTGTGTGTGTGTGTGTGTGTGTGTGTGTGTGTGTGTGTGTGTGTGTGTGTGTGTGTGTGTGTGTGTGTGTGTGTGTGTGTGTGTGTGTGTGTGTGTGTGTGTGTGTGTGTGTGTGTGTGTGTGTGTGTGTGTGTGTGTGTGTGTGTGTGTGTGTGTGTGTGTGTGTGTGTGTGTGTGTGTGTGTGTGTGTGTGTGTGTGTGTGTGTGTGTGTGTGTGTGTGTGTGTGTGTGTGTGTGTGTGTGTGTGTGTGTGTGTGTGTGTGTGTGTGTGTGTGTGTGTGTGTGTGTGTGTGTGTGTGTGTGTGTGTGTGTGTGTGTGTGTGTGTGTGTGTGTGTGTGTGTGTGTGTGTGTGTGTGTGTGTGTGTGTGTGTGTGTGTGTGTGTGTGTGTGTGTGTGTGTGTGTGTGTGTGTGTGTGTGTGTGTGTGTGTGTGTGTGTGTGTGTGTGTGTGTGTGTGTGTGTGTGTGTGTGTGTGTGTGTGTGTGTGTGTGTGTGTGTGTGTGTGTGTGTGTGTGTGTGTGTGTGTGTGTGTGTGTGTGTGTGTGTGTGTGTGTGTGTGCGTGTGTGCGTGTGCGCGTGTGCGCGTGTGCGCGTGTGCGCGTGTGCGCGTGTGCGCGTGTGCGCGTGTGCGCGTGTGCGCGTGTGCGCGTGTGCGCGTGTGCGCGTGTGCGCGTGTGCGCGTGTGCGCGTGTGCGCGTGTGCGCGTGTGCGCGTGTGCGCGTGTGCGCGTGTGCGCGTGTGCGCGTGTGCGCGTGTGCGCGTGTGCGCGTGTGCGCGTGTGCGCGTGTGCGCGTGTGCGCGTGTGCGCGTGTGCGCGTGTGCGCGTGTGCGCGTGTGCGCGTGTGCGCGTGTGCGCGTGTGCGCGTGTGCGCGTGTGCGCGTGTGCGCGTGTGCGCGTGTGCGCGTGTGCGCGTGTGCGCGTGTGCGCGTGTGCGCGTGTGCGCGTGTGCGCGTGTGCGCGTGTGCGCGTGTGCGCGTGTGCGCGTGTGCGCGTGTGCGCGTGTGCGCGTGTGCGCGTGTGCGCGTGTGCGCGTGTGCGCGTGTGCGCGTGTGCGCGTGTGCGCGTGTGCGCGTGTGCGCGTGTGCGCGTGTGCGCGTGTGCGCGTGTGCGCGTGTGCGCGTGTGCGCGTGTGCGCGTGTGCGCGTGTGCGCGTGTGCGCGTGTGCGCGTGTGCGCGTGTGCGCGTGTGCGCGTGTGCGCGTGTGCGCGTGTGCGCGTGTGCGCGTGTGCGCGTGTGCGCGTGTGCGCGTGTGCGCGTGTGCGCGTGTGCGCGTGTGCGCGTGTGCGCGTGTGCGCGTGTGCGCGTGTGCGCGTGTGCGCGTGTGCGCGTGTGCGCGTGTGCGCGTGTGCGCGTGTGCGCGTGTGCGCGTGTGCGCGTGTGCGCGTGTGCGCGTGTGCGCGTGTGCGCGTGTGCGCGTGTGCGCGTGTGCGCGTGTGCGCGTGTGCGCGTGTGCGCGTGTGCGCGTGTGCGCGTGTGCGCGTGTGCGCGTGTGCGCGTGTGCGCGTGTGCGCGTGTGCGCGTGTGCGCGTGTGCGCGTGTGCGCGTGTGCGCGTGTGCGCGTGTGCGCGTGTGCGCGTGTGCGCGTGTGCGCGTGTGCGCGTGTGCGCGTGTGCGCGTGTGCGCGTGTGCGCGTGTGCGCGTGTGCGCGTGTGCGCGTGTGCGCGTGTGCGCGTGTGCGCGTGTGCGCGTGTGCGCGTGTGCGCGTGTGCGCGTGTGCGCGTGTGCGCGTGTGCGCGTGTGCGCGTGTGCGCGTGTGCGCGTGTGCGCGTGTGCGCGTGTGCGCGTGTGCGCGTGTGCGCGTGTGCGCGTGTGCGCGTGTGCGCGTGTGCGCGTGTGCGCGTGTGCGCGTGTGCGCGTGTGCGCGTGTGCGCGTGTGCGCGTGTGCGCGTGTGCGCGTGTGCGCGTGTGCGCGTGTGCGCGTGTGCGCGTGTGCGCGTGTGCGCGTGTGCGCGTGTGCGCGTGTGCGCGTGTGCGCGTGTGCGCGTGTGCGCGTGTGCGCGTGTGCGCGTGTGCGCGTGTGCGCGTGTGCGCGTGTGCGCGTGTGCGCGTGTGCGCGTGTGCGCGTGTGCGCGTGTGCGCGTGTGCGCGTGTGCGCGTGTGCGCGTGTGCGCGTGTGCGCGTGTGCGCGTGTGCGCGTGTGCGCGTGTGCGCGTGTGCGCGTGTGCGCGTGTGCGCGTGTGCGCGTGTGCGCGTGTGCGCGTGTGCGCGTGTGCGCGTGTGCGCGTGTGCGCGTGTGCGCGTGTGCGCGTGTGCGCGTGTGCGCGTGTGCGCGTGTGCGCGTGTGCGCGTGTGCGCGTGTGCGCGTGTGCGCGTGTGCGCGTGTGCGCGTGTGCGCGTGTGCGCGTGTGCGCGTGTGCGCGTGTGCGCGTGTGCGCGTGTGCGCGTGTGCGCGTGTGCGCGTGTGCGCGTGTGCGCGTGTGCGCGTGTGCGCGTGTGCGCGTGTGCGCGTGTGCGCGTGTGCGCGTGTGCGCGTGTGCGCGTGTGCGCGTGTGCGCGTGTGCGCGTGTGCGCGTGTGCGCGTGTGCGCGTGTGCGCGTGTGCGCGCGTGCGCGCGTGCGCGCGTGCGCGCGTGTGCGCGTGTGCGCGTGTGCGCGTGTGCGCGCGTGTGTGTGTGTGTGTGTGTGTGTGTGTGTGTGTGTGTGTGTGTGTGTGTGTGTGTGTGTGTGTGTGTGTGTGTGTTCGCGTGTGTTAGTGTTTTTTATTCTTGCTTTTACTTGTGATTTTATTGTATGCTTTGTCTGCCCATGTTTCCTGTGTTTTTAACTTATGACGAGAGGTTATAATAGCCATTACCATATCCCGAGATATCCTTTGAACATTAGCACGTGCTTTTGGGAAATGCGTTCGGCCCGCTGCGGCTAGTGTTGAAGGTATCTGGGAAACGATTTGGCCCGGGGCATTTTTAGTTTCCCAGACAATTATTTAACAGAATATTCAGAGCGGAAGTGCCAAAATCACACATACATGTTTGCTATATTTATGATTACTGGACTTGTCGCACGGTAGATAAAATACTAGGTAGCGCAGAGAATTTCCTTCAACACGGTTCTATGGGTTCACGTTCCGCCAACCGATTTGTAATATTTGTATTAAATGATTACTGTACAGATTTTTGAAATAAAATTCAAGTGGATATATTTTCTGATTTAATAAAAACCAACATTATGTTTATATTTTCTGATGTATATTCCTTGAAATAAAATGTAAGACTGGGGGCCCTTTGATAAACACTGAATACTGATGAATATTCGTCTATAAAACAAATTTTATGGGTTTCGTTGGCATTAAAATTTAATAAGCTATCTAGAAAGTAATTGAAATTGCAAAGAATCGTTCGAAAGTTTCAGTAAGCAGCTTTCAAATGAATGCCATCCCAAAACATAATTTCCATGGAGTAAAGGAAACGATGTTTTTTGCAATAACTAGACCGATGGGGAGCAATATTAAGGCATATTTGAAAACTTCTTTCAATTTCCTTTCAATCTAAGTTACTTGCATAGTCGAAATCTTTACAGAAATGTTCTTAATTTTCTTTTTAACTATACCTTGAACAGTGAGGGAAATATCCATTGAATGAGACACGCGTGGATTTTGAAATAACTAGACCGATGGGGAGCAATATTAAAGCATATTTGGAAACTCCATTCAATTTCCTTTCAATCTAAGTTACTTGCATAGTTGAAATCTTTACAAAAATAATAATAAATAATACATAACCATTCGAAAGTAACTTTTGGGAAATGTTATCAAGTTAAACCGTATGTGCCAGCATACGCATTGCGCATTGTTTTGGTGCGCCGTTTCCGCCGGTTTCCGTCGCATGTATATTAATTTCTTATTTTAATCTTCTACTATTGCGATTATTGTTGGGCCTTTTAAATGTAATTATGGTGCCTCTTGGGGCAGAAACGCTGTGCCTTTTACCCCTCAGGCACAAACGTAACAGAACCAAGGGCAATCCAGTTTGGCTTACCCCAGAAGTAAGGAGTGCTATACAAGCTAAAAGAAGTGCATTTGGCATTTTGAAGGGATCTTCACTAGATATAAATCAGAAGGCCTACCAGAATGCAAGAAATTCAGTTAAGAAAAAGGTCAGAGCAGCTAAAAGGGCAAAGGAACTTGATTTAGCTAGACATTGTAATGCAGATAGTAAGAAGTTCTTCAGTTTTTATAAGTTAAGTACAGTTTCCAAAAATATAGGTCCATTTAAGGTGGATGATGTGTTAGTTAGCAAGGACAGTGAAATGGTTGAAGTGCTTAATGATCAGTTTCAATCTGTCTTTACTATCGAGGACCAGAGTAGTATTGCAGCACTTCAGCCTGAGCTAGAGACAGAGGAGACTATAGGAGAGCTAGGTGGCATAAGTAGTGAACTTGTTCTAGAATATCTAAAGAAAGTAAGGCCTAACAAGGCAGAAGGACCTGATGAAATCCATGCTAGACTTTTAAGAGAATCTGAAAGGGAGTTCTCGGTTCCATTAGCCATAATATTTTCTAAATCACTTGCAGATAGTAAAATTCCACTTGATTGGAAAAGAGCAAATGTTGTTCCTATTCATAAAAAGGGAGATAGAAGTAAAGAGGAAAACTATAGACCAGTTAGTCCGACCTCATTAGTCTGCAAGGTGCTTGAATCAATCATCAAAGATAAGATTGTTGAATTCTTGGAGCAAAATGAACTCATCAAGGATACACAGCATGGCTTTAGGAAGGGCCGTTCTTGTTTAACTAATCTTCTGGAGTTTTTGGATGTTGCAACAGATAGCTTTGATCAGGGTAAACAGCTAGATGTAGCTTTTCTTGATTTCAGTAAAGCATTTGACAAAGTCCCCCATACAAGACTGGGGTTGCAACTTAAAATTCATGGGATCAGGGGCAAGATTCTGGATTGGATAGAAACGTGGCTTTCAGGGCGCCAGCAAAGGGTTATATTGAATGGGTGCCAATCACAATGGAAGGAGGTTCTCAGTGGGGTTCCACAGGGCTCAGTCCTGGGCCCATTGCTTTTTATAATATTTGTGAATGCAATTGAGAACAGTATAGACAGCAAAGTCTTGAAATTTGCAGACGATCTAAAAGTTGTCAGGATTATTAGAGGAAAACATGATCAGGATGTTTTTCAATCAGATCTGGACAAGCTAGTTGAGTGGTCTGAAGCATGGCAAATGAAATTCAATTTGAGTAAATGCAAGATTATGCACGCTGGACGGGTTAGCAGTAAACATAGGTATGAAATGGGTGGGCAGAAAATGGAGCAGATTGAAAAGGAAAGAGATTTAGGTGTCGTGGTAAACAATAGACTATCAGCGTCAGACCAGGTTGTAGAAGCTAGGAAAAAGGCACTTAGAATGCTAGGGGCCATTAACAGAAATGTTTCCTACAAGAGTAAAAAGGTAACAACAAAACTGTATTGTGCATACGTTAGACCACATTTGGAGTATTGTGTACAAGCCTGGTCTCCAACATATGAGAAAGATTGCTGGTTGTTAGAAAGAGTTCAAAAAAGGGCAACAAAAATGGTTAATTGTCTTGGTAGTTTACCTTATGAAGCTAGATTAAAGAAATTGGGTATGTTTTCACTTAGATATAGAAGGCTAAGAGGAGATCTAATTGAAGTCTTCAAATTTTTAAATAGTCAGCATTCTGGATATTTAAAGGGTATGTTTGAGTTCAATAGGGAAAATCGAGGTAGAGGTCATCAGCATAAACTCATTATGAAACAAAGTAGGACTAGGCTACGACAGTCATTTTTCAGTAGAAGGGTTGTAGGACATTGGAATATGCTACCAGGGGATGTCGCTGATGCAGTGACACTTGCTTCCTTCAAAATTAGATTAGATAAATACTTTACAGAGAAGGGATTAGTTCATAAATACTCGTGGGATTAGCCTTCTTTTATGCAGGTAGAGTAAGGTGATTTGAAGGGGCGAGACTGGTGGAGGGGGGGGGGGGGGGGGGGTGGGGGTGGGGGGTGGGTGTGGGTGTGGGTGGGGTGCAACCTCGGATGGGCCCAAGAGGCTTTTTGTTGCACTTTTCTTTTATGTCTTTATGTCTTTATGTCTTTATGCCTGTCCTGACACCACGCCAGTATAACCTCTGGTAGCAAGGATTACAGGTAAGGGTGATTTTTATGTGCGCACTGCGTCGCATCACAAAGCTAATTCCCAGTGTGAATTACTGTTGCCAAGTCTGCGTTTCAGTTTAAAATGTGATTGATAAATGTCAGTCATCTGCATGTCAATGTCTGAATAACTTACAAAGGCTGATGCTGTTGGATACACTGGCAGATTCGGGGGGGGGGGGGGGGGTAGGGGAATGCCCCCTCCCACTCACAGGAACATGGGGGGGGGGGGCATTCAATGCAAGTATGGCCCCACACATTGCTGCATTGGGTGTAGCCTGTAAGAAGTGATAATAAGGAAAATACTTGCCCAATCAACATCTTTTGCAATGACGACCTGAGAACACCTGGCTCCCCCGTCAATGACACTTGGCGCTGGCCCAGTATGCAAAACATGGCAAATTTCGACGAGATCTCGTCGGGGCAGGGTTGGCACAAACACATGCAAATTGAGCAGCTTTTGCAAATTTTGGGGGCAGCTTTTTAAAATTTGGGACCAGCTTGTTAAAATTTGGGGTAGGTTTGGAAATTTGGGGCAGCTTTTAAATTTAGGGGCAGAATGGTTAATTTAGGGGCAGCTTTAAGGAATTTTGGGGCAGCTTTTGAGTTTTTGGGGCAGAAGTAACAATTTACCGATTCACACTAGATAAAACGTGACTGTGATTACGCCCCCCCCCCCCCCCCACCGGTCATCAAGCTTTTGGCTGAAAAGTGAATCCATACTAGATAAAACATGATTGTGAATACCCCCCCCCCCCCCTCCCGTCAACAGTATTTGCTGACCGAGGACCGGAATTTCTTCCTCCTCAGGAAAAAAGGAAAATCCTGCCCCAAATGGGGCAGGATTTGTTCTGCCCCGGGCAGCTTGCTGTCCTATTTGGGGCAGGATTTGGGATGCCCCAAATATCTTGTTGATGTTCCTGCCACGTTTTGCATAGTGGGCGCTGGCCTGACGACCCAACACCACCCCCTCGCTCAACGACTGCTGACGACCCAATGCCACCCCCGCCCAGTCTCTGGTCAACAGCCATCCCCGGTCAACAACTTTTTGCTGATGAAACTGAGTAAAAAATTTGCCCCCTCTACTAAACTCACAGCCTAGATCCGCTGGTTGGTTGAATACTGTTGATGCTGCCTATCGATCCCACTTTGGCCATAGTTAAAGCTTAACCTAGCTCTTGGAGGTGAAAATCTTGTGAGCTGCAGTAAACATTGTGATGACTAAAATATGGTAGTTACGAAGATGGGGTAACAACTAACAACCATAATGCGGACTCACAAAAACGTGACTTGTCATGCTTTTGGTGTTTTGCATTGTGCCAATATTGTCTACACTGCCTATAGCATGAAAGGTCCAGCATTTCAATTTGTTTATTATTAGAGTATTTACCGTATTTCACAACAGGAAGTTTTGACTAAAAGAGAGGGGTACCATCAACTTGTGATACTGTGGTGCATCCCTATTACCCTTATTCTTATTTATTTTCTGAAGGAACGAAAGTTCATGTTGTCACTTGAATGATTGGATTGTATTATGAAGAATGTCTTTGTGGGATGGTATTGTGGATTTTTTTTGCAGTATTTGTCAATGGTTTAAGGGTAGAAGTCCAACATTAGGGTAGCTGGAAAGCTGGAAAGCTAACATTTTTGTTTGTTTGGTATCAATCATTTTGTATCTAATAATTATCATTAAGTCATTATCTTTGGAGACTGTGCGGGTTTGCATTCACCGACGCTCCCGCCTCACGGGAGTGCCATCCAATCAGCGCGCGCCACGACCGCGCCCCGCGACCCCGAGACCTCTCCGGTCCCGACCCGGCCAGCCCGGGGCAATGCCGCGCGGACTGGGCTCGCGCGAGGTGGTGTGTACCGTCATGAGTCCGTACCGGCAATACACCAACGAGTGAGGTTCTCATCTTTACGGGGAACAAGACTCGAACAATTTGAACAAGACGCTGACCCAATTTGCAGTCAAGTTTGTGGTAAATGAATATTGAATACTTGTTCAGTCACCACTTACACTGACCGAAAGGGACAGCTACAGAAATATTGAACATGACATAATTCAGACTTCATACTGGTGGTGATGGGGGTAAAATATAGGAAAACCTATCTGAAATGTCAAAATACCTACCAGACTTTTTGACTGGACTTTTTGGCCTCAGCATTTCTCTAAGCAATATTTGCTTTTTCTAGGTTGCGTTCTGTGCTGACACCAAACAGTGATCAGCTGCCTTCGCCGCTTGGTCTGACGACGCTGCCGTCCACGGCGGCCACCTCAACTGACCACCTGCGCCACTTTGAGGATATCACGCGACAAAACAGGTGATATTGCTGACAAGTTGAGGGGTGGGGAAGGTACAGTGTGCCGTGTGGTGCAGATTGGAGATATTTGTGTGGGGAAGAGGGTATGGATGCATTAATAGATGAATTGATGTGTTAAGATTCAGTGTCAAATTATCTAATAAAATGCTGAGTAGTTTTAAATGTAGTTGTGTGAAAAAGATAGACTTTACCTCCAGCTATTTGTGAATTTGATGTTTTCTTAAAACAAATGAACGACAACACTCGTTTGCAACAGAAGTGTTGGCCATTTGAGTTCCATGTGGTCGACCGATTGTATTCCATCGTGATTGATGTGACTGCTTATCGAGACACTCGATAAGTAGCTGACACCATTTTCAATGTACTGATTTCGGCATGCTTATGGTCTTTGGCAGGGAGCTGGACATCGAGTCGAGGTCGCGGCCGCATACAGCTGGCGCTGATCGCCGGCCGCTACCAAGACGACGTGCTGGTGACGCTGTTGGGACGCGGTGCCGACCGCCAGCGCGTCAACCAGCTGCTCGCCGAGTACGTCGCCAGTGATCCGCCGCTGCCGAGCAACGGCACGGCGCTGCGCTGGGACGCACTGCCTCCTGACTCACCGGCCACCCGCCGCCGCAGCAGCCTCCGATGTGGGAGCGTTGCTGGCCACCATCAGCCTACAGACGTGCCAGGCGACGCTGGAACGGTAGGCAGTCGATCTGCAGGTGTTCGTTCGTCGTGACGGATAAACTGAAGTTGTCATGACCGAAGGAGGCTGGCATCACACTGCTCAGGCCGCGTTGGAGTATGACCGGCGCTATCGCGCGCTGGCACTGGAATACGCCGACGGCGCGTACGCCGATTACGTGTCGTGCGCTAGTGAGGCCAGGGAGCGTTGGCTGCGCGAAGTGAAACAGCGCCGGCAGAGCTGCGACTGGACTGTCGGCCAGGAGCTGCACGCGCTCACCGAGAGCCTGCTGGTGGAGAAGTACTGCCGGCTGGTCCGGCTGCAGGGCTGCGGCGGCACTGGCCACCGGCCTGACGAGTCTGGTGTGCGCTGCGCAAGCTGGTCGAGACGGCATTGGTGGAGTCGGCCTGACGAGTCTGGTGTGCGCTGCGCTAGCTGGTCGAGACGGCATTGGTGGAGTCGGCCTGACGAGTCTGGTGTGCGCTGCGCTAGCTGGTCGAGACGGCATTGGTGGAGTCGGCCTGACGAGTCTGGTGTGCGCTGCGCTAGCTGGTCGAGACGGCATTGGTGGAGTCGGCCTGACAAGTCTGGTGTGCGCTGCGCTAGCTGGTCGAGACGGCATTGGTGGAGTCGGCGGCCCCTCTGCCGCGGCTGTAGGAGGCGGGCATAACCATTTGAGCCATGTGACGGTTTTATTTCACAAAGCGTGCCCAAGCCCGTGCTTATCGCTCATACTGTTCTTACATGCTTTCTGAATCACATATTGATATGAAGTGGAAACATGTATTGCGCTCTGCTAGTATTCGTTCAAGCACCAACGCCTGTTCTAAATATATTGATACGGCTCTGCTGCCCTTGCGGCTCGGTTTGCATTATGGCAGCCTGTTGGCCTCATACAATCAAGACCAGAGGCCACTAGTAACGAGTGCCTACATGATTAGAGTCAGGAACCAGCATTTCCAGATGAGCAACAATCTTTGGTCAGACGCTTGATTGGGTATGATCGGGTAATGATAAATTGTATTTGTGGCAAGATATCTTATCATGCTGTTGAGCTGTGAACTTTCACATAGACTGACGTCAACTTTCGCATCGGCTGCGTTTTTCCGGGTTTTCATCGGGGTATTTTTAAGTGGATTCTTTCCATGCAACGCCCATAGGCGTAATGTTAAAATTGGGAAATGGGGGGGGGGGGGGGCGGGACGTGTCCCCGTCCCCCTCGCCTCCGACGCCAATTATTTGAAGGTATTCTCGTGCTGAAAGGGGATTATTTTAAGTGGATTCTTTCCATGCAACGCCCATAGGCGTAATGTTAAAATTGGGAAATGTTGGGGGGGGGGACGTGTCCCCGTCCCCCTCGCCTCCGACGCCAATGATTTGAAGGTATTCTCATGCTGAAAGGGGATTATCCAGTTATGAACCCAAGGTTGAAGAAAAAAAATCAGTTATATTTGCTAAGCATTTTTTTGTTGTCAAGTTAAAAAACAAAACAAAACAGTCAAAGTTAAAAAAACTACTAAATGAAGCCAGTATAGACAACTTATACTACTGTTAACGTGTACATATATTTAAAAGTGACGGCTCTACTATGAAATTATTTTTAAACAAGCTTACAAATAATAAACGCATGTGGTGGACGCAAGTGCAGGAGGACAAATTTACCCCAATGGAGCAACAAAAATCAAACAACGTTATATCATATATGTTGTATGAAAAGGATCCAACTAAACATTATACCACGCACCTCTGGAGGATAACGGCCACCTCTAACAATGCCGATAACTGATAAGAAAAGTAAATGTGTCGATGAGCTCCAAAAATTTGTGTTGCTTATTGCCACACATTACAATAAAACGAATAATAAGTCTGGTGATTGCATTGCTATTGTGCATCCCAACAAGGGCGGATTCAGGATATTTTAGGAGGGGTGGCCGCAGGTCAATTTAGGGGCGCCTTCCAAAGAAAGGGCGCCGTCATTGGCCGAAAGGGCGCCGTCAATGGCCGAAAGGGCGCCGTCAATGGCCGAAAGGGCGCAGTCACTGGCCGGAAGGGCGCCGTCACTGGCCGAAAGGGCGCCGTCACTGGCCGGAAGGGAGTATCGGGTCAAAAGGACCGGGTCATGACCTGTATGACCTGATACTCTGTAAGTTGCTTTCAACAGGGCGTCCAAGCGGTCCATAGGGACGCTGCGTGCTCACGGGCTGTCCATCGCCGGGCGCCTAGCGGCGCCCGTCGACAGACAGCCCGTGGGGCGCCCTTCTGGCGGGGGGACCGCGACCGCTGCGGCCACCCCCTGGATCCGTCCCTGCATCCCAACATTATTTATTTCAGTTAAAACCTTATATTTATTTGACAACTTCATTTTAATTTAGTAGACTTTACTTTCATATCGTCGTCAATGGTTTCCGGAATGAGAAGAAAAATACTGAAGCAGTCCCATTTTTCTGGAGTCGGTAGAGCTCTAATTACCGTAGTTTATAGTCGATGTTCATTGGAATATCATCAGAAGTGTCCACCAATTAGCGATGACCAGCTACCGTCGCTGATTGGTCGACGCTCCCAATCGCTTTGTACGCACGTCTTACAAAACACTCCATTCTAGTCAGCTGACGGTGCGTGACTGCTCACAAAGCTGACTGCGCCCCCGTGGACTTGTCGAATAAACCCTGTGAATCGCCTTAAAACATTGCTGCACTGTCACATACGTAACTATTTATTGTATTAAATATACACACATACATATTGCTGCGCATATTATTCGGATATCTGACGCCAATAACATACAGCAAAACGAAATCGTGTGCAGACAATTCATAGCACTGCGTAATCATACGTGTCTACTGAGTTGACTATGGGCACAGTTTGTCATTCTTTTGGAAGTGGTTGGCGACTGAAAGCATGCAATGCAAGGTGATCGCTTCATAGTGCCCGCTATTACCCTTCCTTGCTTCAATCGATAGAAGGGCACACAAGTAGGGTGAGTTTTGTTTTGCACCACTCCAGAAAATTGACACTGTTCTGTTCTTTGCAGTGTTCTTGAAGTAGTTTGATCCGTTGCTCCATTATTTTCTCTCAAAGTAGAGTATCTGAACCGCGACTGGATTCTATTAGCTTTCTTCTTCTCTCTTATCGTGTTTCTCTTTCCTTGGAGGTCTTGATTATTGGACATTCGGAAACCCAAATGCAGTGAAAAAGGCCTTTATATACGAATGTCACAGTGCGTACCGAATAGGCTGATTAAATACTTGAAGTTCAATAGATCCAATCTGTAAAAGAATACAGTACATAAACGGCATATGGTAACATAAATGCCTCCATTGGGCCGGCAGTTTTAGTCCTCGGTCATCCTGCAAATTTTTGCACTCGCTCTACGGGCTCGTGCAAAAATTTGTCAGGCTGACCTCGGACTAAAACAAACTTTTTCCCGGCCCCGGGAGGTATTATATACAGGTACATGTGGACGACCTTAATACAAGGGTGTATCTGTATAAGTAATGCCATGCGTTTTTTCGTTTTTCATCAATTTTAGAGCTTTGAATTATCAGCAAGTCTCACACTGGAACACAAAAAGATTATTCAATTCAATTCTTACGGGACTCTTTATTACTAAATTACTGTTCGTTCGGGTTTTGTGTTTTTTTTTTGGTGTTTTTCCTCGCAGCGTTTAGCGTTGAGAATTTGGTGGTGGCGTATTATTTTTTTGGGCATGGAAATTCATGAAAAATATTGAATTTTATGGGAAAAACTAGCTAACTGCTGCTGTCGTTGAAAAAAATAAGCTTATTTATCATACATTTCTTATTGTAACCGGAAATATGCCATAAGTGAGGTGTTTTCATTAACATAAAAGAGATGACTGGCTCAGCCTCAGCCAGTACTGCGGAAAGTACGCGGTGGCATTACCGCGCACTATGAAATGTCCTTACGTGCAGAAGAGGTAATTTCCATAAAAATGTGACTACCGTGTGACTTCTATCACCTTTATAAGTAAGTTTTACTATGCAACTCAATTATTCTGGGAAAAACACGCAGAATCCCTTTTTAAAAGGCCCTATTTACTATTATCTAACGTGACGACACCTGAAGCTTCCAATGCCCCACCCAAGGCCCCATCCAAGGCTATGTAAACCATGTTGTGTTGTGTGGCTATGTTAAAATACGGTTATACATTTAGCGTTCGTACGATCCTTTTCCTTTTTTATAAAAGAATTGACGACTCACTTGGTCGCCAACTCGTATGGAGCGCCAGCGAACGCATCGGTCATATTAGCGCCCAGGGGCCATATAGCTCTACCGGGGTTCGAAACCTGGGCTCCCCTCGTGAGAGCCAGAGAGCCTCGAATAGCCGAGCGTCTTAACCACTCGGCTATTACGCCCCTATCAATCTAAGCAATTTTTACTAAGGATTTTGTTTTCTTCAAATCTGCTCTAAATGCATAAGCATGCGAAATCCGATAAGTTTTCAAAATTGTGTGAGACTTTGGGGATTTGCCCCCCCCCCCCCCGGCAGATGTCAAGGATGTGATAGGATCGTCTCAAGCAAAATGTGGAAAACGAGAAAGTGCACATTTTCAGCTTTAATAACATCAAGTTACAACATCCGTGCATGGTGGTAGGGTACATACCCAGGACGACTTGGGATGCGAGGATGCAGCAGGTTGAAGGACGCGGGTCACAAAATATCAGAGCAGGCTGCAGCTATACCCTGCATGCCACGGCCGGCGGGCATGCACGTGCCCGCATGCTGTGGAGAACCAAAACATTACGAATGAGCATAGGTGGGCACCGTTACTTCGAAATGTAACTTCGTTACTCGTTACTCCGTTACTCCAAAACAGTAACTAGTTACTCGTTACTCCGTTACATCGTCAAAAAATGTAACGGAAGTTATAGTTACTCCGTGTCCGTTGCTCCGTTACTTTTGTAAAACGAAGTGATATCAATTCAGACAAATGAAGATAGAGAAGTGAAACCGGTACCAATGTGTTTGTCTCATCGAATCACGTCTCCCAATATGCAGCATGACGATCTTGGGTCACCACGTGACCTTTACCTGAGGTCAAATTTCTAAATTGGCCTAAACTGGTCAACATTAACATATTTCGAAGCGCCTTGGCGAGACGAACACGATTACGTCAAAATTATTGCCTTATCTTTGTTAGGTAAAACGTTATTTGCGAGAGAGAGAAAACTGTTTTGCCTTTTTGACCTTTGATCACCACTGGAGCCTAAACTATTGATCTGAGCTAAAATGTGAGGACACCATGGCAATTGCATATTTCAAGAGCTTTTGATTTTTTTCGTTTGCTTCTAGTTATCATAGTTCTCGAGATGTTTTGGGGTTTCTGGAGCAAAGTGCTAAACAATTTTTTTTTGCATATTCGACAAAAAATTTACCTTGAAGATATTGACCTAGGGTCATTAACCGTCTCACCCCTCAGTCAGACCGGTGCAGCGTATGGCCGTCCCGCCAGTCGGCCCTCACACAGCTACCGGGGCCGGGGGCAGCGTATGGCCGTCACCCCTTCAGCATGCAGGGATAATTATCCACGTTAGACGTAATCTTAAATATGATTTTTTTGTTTAATAAATTTAGTCCGAATGTTTTGAATGGATGTATTTATGGGGTCTCGACCCGCGCTAAGCATAGCTTGTTGCGCAGGCCCTGACCCTACCACCCGATCGCACAATTCCTGGTGTCCGACAGAATTTAGAGGCGAAAGTTTTACGTGGCCGATATACCTGGTCACGGTCTGCCCCGCCATCTGACGTCAACTGACCTTGAACGTGACTGCTTCCACCGGCCGCAGGTCATCCCAGTGAGGGGCAAATGGGGCACCACAATAAATTTGCCGCCACTAGAGGCGCTGATGATCAACTGCTACCAAACAGACCGGCGTGTGTGCGTAGAGTATAGGGCGCATTGTTTATGGCAGAGTTTTGAAGGTGTTAGAGTGGTACGGATGTGTTCAAACTTATGCCAAATGTTGGTGTCTATGAGTGTATTCGAAACCTGAAAGCATTTCTCGCTTATGTCAATCGTTTGACCTCGGGAGGTCAAAGAGTGTACAGGACCTGGCCATTAGGTCAAATCTTGGGTACCACATAACGTTTTCCCTAAAGTACTTATCGAAGTCGCTTCAACGGATAAATATTCACACCAGCCTATAGACGGTGCACAACGAGTGATCTGACAGGCCCTGGTCACCAGTTGACCTCAGGTCACAACATAAGTTACCATTATGGCTTATGGGAGAATGACGGGGTACCGCTATTTTGTCCCCAAATTCACTTAGAGAACCCATTCCACCACCATCACCTTCTATTTAACACACTGAATGTGTAAAACGCAAGACTTGACCGCTCCAGGTCACTGTTTGACCTCAGGTCATATGGAAAGGCGTTACTATCCATTTAGCAAGCCGTCCAAATACGTATTCGTTGTTTACTGGCCCATTGTGTTCAAACTTATACGAAATGTTGTTGTCTATGAGTGCATTGGAACCCTGAAAGCATTTATAGCTGAGGTTAATCGTTTGACCTCTGGAGGTCATATAGTGCCCGCGAGGTCAAATATCGGGTACCGCATAATTTAAGTACTTATCGAATTCGTTTCAACGGCTAAATGATATATTCACACTAGCCTATAGACGGTTCACAACGAGTGATATGGCCGCCCTTGTCACTGGTTGACCTCAGGTCACAACATAAGTTACCATTATGGCCTATGGGAGAATGACGGTGTACCAAATATGTTTTTCCTCCCAAAAATCACTTAGAGAAATGATTATACCACCATCGCCTTCCCTTAAACCCACCGAAGGTAAGTTTGAACACAATCGGTCTGAAAACAACGAATACGTATTTGGACGGCTCGTTAAATCGATATTAGCGCCTTTCCAGGTGACCTGAGGTCAAACGGTGACCTGAAGGGGTCAAGTAAATTGCATTGTGCACCGTCTATTATAGGCTGGTGATAATATTTAGCCGTTAGCCGACTTCGGTAAGTACTAAGTACTTTAAGGAAAAAGGTATGCGGTACCCAATATTTGACATCGCATGCACACTTTTACCCCCTGAGGTCAAACAATTTACCTCAGCAATAAATGCTTTCATGGTTCGAATACACTCATAGACACCAACATTTTGTATAAGTTTGATCACAATCGGGAGGTAAACAACGAAATTATTTGGACGGCTCGTTAAATAGATATTAAAGGAAATAGTTCACCTTCGGGAAATTTTTCAGAACACGATTTTATTATATTTTTTGATACAGTTTCTTTTTTTTATTTTCAAAAATGGTCCTACATCGCGCCAATTCAGGACAGAAGGTCGTAAATTATTAATGTTATGGTGTGCATTATTGGTCTGCGCATGCTCCATGGCAGTGCTGGCACTTTCAGACGGTACGGTACATCATATATGCGCCGTATTCCTTCGCCAAAAAGCCAAACATCTTCGGCTGGAGAGTCTTTTCAGCCAATAAAAGTTCCAGATAAGGATTTCTCAACACGGGCTACAAAACTGCTATTTCAGTTGAAAACCCATGTTGAAGGTGAACTATTTCCTTTAACCCGCGAGTCACTGGAGGGGCTTTTTTTAGCCCCCCCCCCCCTTAGGAATATTAGGCATATCTCAATAACTAATGCAGATATCGACGCCAAACTTTCAGTACCTATCCGGGCATCATTTTCACACATTATCAGAAAAAAATCAAAAAAATCGTCAGAATTTATTTGAGATATAGTGAATTTAGTGACGTAACTAAACACGATTTTGACACCAAAATCGGCTAAATTTTGCCAGGCCCTACAAATGCCGCATATGAAGCAAAATGTAATCGAAAAACGCTAAAAGGTAGAACATTGCAATGGCTACAAACCGGCTATCTCGAAATTTCGAAACATTTGGGTTTTGACCCAAAATTAAAAAAAACTTTTTTTGAAAAAATGCTCACAAAATCAAATTTTTCAAAGATATTGAAAAAACCGGAATATATATCAGATAACAACATATGGGCAACTACCATACCAAATTTCAAAATTATATCATCTTTTTTTACTTTCATGACATAAAGTATGGGTAAATCATGACGTCAGATTTTGAAATTGCGTTTTTTGGATTTTATTGACCGGATACAGACAAATAAATGCCAGCACTGTTTTCTTTAGATACATCTGATATAGAAACATGCCTTTTTTATTTCGATTTATCAATTTCAAATTTTGACCTTCAGTGACCTGAACTTGACCTGAACTTGACACTAACTTCACGTAAATGAAGTCAGGTGGTAAAATGACTTCTACTATCGAATTCTATGCGTAAAAGCATCCATAAACCATGTGCTGCATGACTTTCGTAGATATTTTGTGTGTAGTAACCTTTTGTGACCTGACCTTGACCTTGCTCTTTTCCAACAATCTCCCTTTAGCTCATGTGGGATATGTATCATACTTTGGCATCACTTTGGGTGATTATAGGCGTAATCGGCCATGGATGGCAAGTATTGTCCATAAGCTCAAATACCTCGATTTTGACGTTTGACTTGACCGTGACCTGACATGTGACCTTAATTTGATTTTTTTTTAAAGTTTGCGTTAGGCTTCTCTCATTGAGCGCTTTCGAATGTCGCCTTGCGCGTCCCGCTGCGATAATTGGTTCTGAAGATACCAGGGGGGGGGGGGCTAAAAAAACCAAAAAAAAAAACCAGTGAGTCGTGTTACAGAATATACCCCAGTGACTGCCGGGTTAACGTCTTTCCAGGTGACCTGAGGACGAACGGTGACATGGATAGGCCAAGTATTGCGTTGTGCATCTTCGGTGGGATAAAGGGAAGGAGATGGTAGTGGAATGGGTTCTCTAAGTGATTTTGGGGAAACAAATTATGCGACACCCCGTCATTCTCACATAGGTCTTAATGGTAACTTATGTTGTACCCTGAGGTCAACCGGTGACCAGGGGCGGTCAGATCACTCGTGCACCGTCTATAGGCTGGTGGGAATATTTAGCCGTTGAAACGACTTCGATAAGTACTTTAGGTAAAAAGTTTGCGATGCACGGTATCTGACCTCGCGGTCACTCTTTGACCTCCCGAGGTCAAACGATTGTCCTCCGCGAGACATGCTTTCAGGTTTCGAATACACTCATAGACACCAACATTTTGTATAAGTTTGAACACATATGTACCACTCTAACCCCTTCAAAACTCCGCCGCAAGCAATGCGCCCTATACTCCGCCGGTCTGCTTGGTAGTAGTTGATCATCAGCGCCACCTACAATTGGGGCGCTCGCCCGATTGGGGCGAGCGCCGAAACGACTCGAACCCGGGCTGCCACTACCGGGTGAGGTCAAGAGCCCAGCGGTCTCCCGACTGAGCTACAGGGGCGGACTGGGACTGGGAGGATTGTACCTTAGGTGCAACCAAGGTACTTTAATGGCGCAACTATTCGTATCCCGTTCGAAATATTCGCACCGCACCGAGCCGCGTGCGGCGACAGCCCAGTCGGACCAGAGGACGAGTGACGTCACGCTAATTTTTACGATTGGGGCGCTAAAATCCCTGGATGACTCTACCTCTCTTGTACGGCCTTGAGTCCAAGCCTATTACCAAACAAGGGGGTGCCATCCCGGAATTGCCCATGTATCGCCTGCCGAGCAGCAAACATTCACGATGACGTCTCTGGTCCAGTCCAGTCGTGGCCTGCCCCGTCGCCGCAGCTGCGCTTTCTAGCGTTTTGCGGTCTTTTGACGGGTGTTGACGAGCGGCAATTTGAAGTCGTCGCCGGTAGATAAGTAAGTTAGGTAGTTAGGTTGCAAGTTTTTGATTTTTTTTTAAAGTTTTTTTTTTAAAAAGCGTATCTTGGAACATTAAGCCAAAACAATGCCATTTCTCGCCCCTCAGCCAGACCTGGGCGGCGTATGACCACCCCCCCCCCCCAGCCGGACCAGGGCAGCGTTAGCCGTCTCACCCCTCAGTCAGACCGGGACAGCGTATGGCCGTCTCATCTTTCTCAGACCGGTGCATCGTATGACCGTCTCGCCCTCAGCCAGACCGGTGCAGCATATGGCCGTCTCGCTAATCGCCCATCACACAGACCGGGCACCGCATGGCCGTCTCCCCTTCGGCATAAATTAAAGGAAATAGTTCACCTTGGATTTTTTTTACCAAACGCGATTTGATGATATTTTTTAATACAATTTCTTTTTATATTGTCAAAAATGGCCTTATATAGCGCCTATTCAGGACAGAAGGCCGTACATTTGTATTGTTTATCAAAACTATATGCATACTCTCTGAGTCAGAGTCCTGACGTCACGCGAATGTAAACAATGGTTCAGCCAATCAGATTCGAAAATAGTCGCGTAAGGATAGACTCGCATTGGAGATGTGCCAACCGGCGGCCGGTGGTTCGCTTGCTAGCACCAGCTGCAAGCTGATTGGCTGATGGTATAGCCTCTGCCCGGGCTAGAACCAGCACACCATTCTTTCGCCAGCAACGCATTCCTTCACCAAAAAATCAAAAATATTCGGCTGGAAAGTCTTTTCAGTCAAGAAAACTTGCAGATAGGGGTTTCCCAACACGGGCTGCAACATTGCTATCTCAGTTTAAAACTAATGTTGAAGGTGAACTATTGCCTTTAAATAGGATCGTACCTTAGGCGCAACTATCCGTATCCCGTTCGAAATATTCGCACCGCACCAAGCCGCGTGCGGGGACAGCCGAGAAGGACCAGAGCACCAGTGACGTCACGCTAATTTTGTACGATTGGGGGCGCTAAATTCCCCGTATGACTACCTCTCTTATACGGCCTTGACCAAAACATTACAAGCCGTTAATTGGGTACATTACAGCCTATTACGGCTTATATTACATTGTATATTTATAAGCCAGTTGAGCTTAATAATTTCATTATTAACTGAAACTTGGATGACAGTGAATAGTATTTCTTACAGTGAAATTCAAAACAGGTAAGTGGTTAAGTACCTTACCAGTGTATCAGTATTAGCATGAAGATGAATAACTTTATGCTCGTGCGACAAATGAAATGCAGAACAATAATAAAATATATTTCTGGCTATGAGCCTTGTTCAGTCGACTCAGCATTTTTCAAATAGTGTGAGCATGACGTTATCCATCTTTTTACTAATAATGATAATAATGTTCAGGTTAACATTTGACCAAATTAAAACTTGGCAGTGTAGATAAAATCATTTTTGGTTTGTGTGAGTGTGGATCAGGCTGCATATTGATATACCTATCCTGCAACAGCAAGCCATGTCAATGTGACAGCCTAATGTATAGTTGTCTCTGATTTGCTATTGTGATATCAGATATGCAATTTGGCCAGTATGCAAAACTTGGCAGGAACATCAACAATATATTTGGGGCAGCCCAAATCCCCAAATGGGACAGCAAGCAGCCTCATTTGGGGCAGAATTTTCTGGATCAAATTTCGCTCCTCAGTCAGCAAATACTGTTGATCGGGGGGGGGGGGGGGGTGTCGTCTTCACAATCACGTTCTATCTAGTGTGAATTCACTTTTCAACCATATGCAAATGATGGGGGAAGGATCAGTTGTCTTCACAATCACGTTTTATCTAGTGTGAATCAGTAAATTGTTACTTCTGCCCCAAAATTCCAAAAGCTGCCCCAAAATTTTCAGAAGCTGCCAAATTTTGATGTGTTGGTGCCAGCCCTGCCCCAACAAGATCTTGTCAAAACTTGCCACGTTTTGCATACTGGCAATTTGGTACATTACCATATCTAGCTTTTGCATTTTTGCCATTTTCTGGACTTTTTGGGTCCATAGATATCAATTACAAATCAGGATTTTTTTTTCTTTCCAAATAAAATAATTTTTGCCAAAAATGAAAATGTAATTTTCCTAACAATAAAATTTGATTCTCCACCTATGTATTTTTACTCTCCGCACCCAGGTATGAAATGAAAAATCCAACGCTGCTGCCATATCTTCATGTTAATTTAATTTGTGATAGGTGCACCATAGCAGGAAGTAGGTATGTCTTCAATGACATTTTGGTTTTCTAGCTGAAAGTGGTTTTAAAAATGTTGGATTTTGTATATCCCCAAAGATGCTAGTTGTGTCACCAGACCCTAACTCTGATATCCTTAAAGGGGCATATTTTCAACATTTTTTCCTTAAAAAAATAGAAAAATCATTCATTTTTTCGACCATAGGGGGCAGATACATATCTTCAAGGGGGGGGGGCATCATTTGCCACATTACCCCCCCCCCCCCCCCCCTCCCTTGGCTACGCCCCTGGAGAGGGCCCATGCCAGGTCTGAGAGGGCCCATTCCAGGCCTGAGAGGGCCCTCAAAAGGGTTCTTCCTCCTTATCATAGGGCTCTCTGACAGACTAGGAGGGTCCTTGTATTGTGTAAGAGGGCTTTGGATCTGCTTCTCTCGTGGTATTTTACAACAACATAAAATGATGGCCGCCAGGCTGTGTGGTTGCAGCCGGGCATAGGGGGCCCAGCAAAATCTCCTGGGTGCAGGAGCACCATTTGCAGCCCCCTTGCTATGCCTGGCTGTAGGTACTCCTGAATCTTAACTGACAGCTTTTGCAATGCTGTAGTCCGCCCCTCCGCCCCTGTAGCTCAGTGGGAGAGCACTGGACTTCTGACTTATCCCGGTACTGGCAGCCCGGGTTCGAGTCGCTTCGGCGCTCGCTATTTGCTCCTGACTGGGGTGGCCTGCGACCGGTGGCAGCGGTCGCACTCAAGGTCAGGTGACGTCAGTGAGCGGGGCGGACCGTGTTTAGGTATGTCGGGCACGTAAAACTTTCGTCTCTAAATTCTGCCGGCCAACAGGAATTGCGCGATCGGGTGGTAAGTTCAGGACCTGCGCAACAAGCTCTGCTTAGCGTGGGTCCTGACCTCGAAAATCCATCCATACAAAAACAGGGTGGGAATTCTACTTTTTTCGTTGGTGGAGGAGTATATATCTTCGCAAACAAAGAGTACAAAAATAACCTGATGGTAGGCCAAATATGAATACTGATATACTAATGAATAATGATGAATGACAGGCCAACAGGAATTGCGCGATCGGGTGGTGAGGTTAGGACCTGAGCAACAATCTCTGCTTAGCGTGGGTCCTGACCTCGGAAATCCATCCATACAAAACATTCGAACTAAATTTATAATTAAAAAAAAAATGGAAAAAAAATGATAAACTACAAAGCTAAATTCCCCAGATCAAAATGTGCTGACAATTCTTGGTAAGTACCTATGCATTCATGCAGAAAAGCAATGTATACCTACCTAAGCCCACATTTTCTTTTTCAGGACAACAATTCAGAACAATGCCAGAAAACCGTTACATCAACATGGGGACTGGCAGTTATAACCAGGAAATGTGTCCATGTAAAATGAGTCACTTTTAGTGTTTTTTTTTCAGTCTGGCTCTCCAACCGAATAACATTTCAAATCACGAACTGGCCTTCATATCATATACTTAAAATTATTTCAATGCTACTAAAAAAAATACCCACCATGAGATCAACCCCACAATAATCAGTAATCACAACTCATGTGTGCGCCGTGTGTGTGTCACCAACAAACAATGACAAATACTATTTTATGAGCGAATGGCAAACGCCACGGGTACAAGGGAGCTAACAGCTATCCATACTGGTCCAGCTCTCAATCAAGCTAGTCGATTGGTCAAAACCGAATAGGCTTCTGACGTCACAAATGTGAGTCAACATGTTACGGAGATAACAGCATCCCAGTGCGTTTTGCCGTCAGCAAAGTAATTGTTACTCTTTTACAGAGTACTTGTTCTCCTTCTGAGGCTGGAGAATAATTGGTGGGGCAATTGGAGTAGGTCACACTGTGTTGTGGCATAGGGACCTACTCTAATTACATTTGTACTCCCAATAGTTGTACTCTCGTCAGTCTCTCGGTTGATATCTCCGGAACCGTTCCATGCAGCGCCATGCAATTTGGCACAGCTATTGATACATCTCTTTTGCATCTTCTGACTAAATTTGATGTCAGGGTCATGTCAGGTCAGGTCACCAGGTCACATTAAGTGACCCTACCTCAAAAACCAATCAGAACACTACCACAGACAGAGTTTTGGAACGATCGATTTGAAACTCATGAGGTATGACAAGGTCATCAGGAACTAAAATTTGTCTATCTCTATTTTTATCAAACAAAATCAAGGACTAATGACAAAATCAGTCAGGGATTATCCGTGGGTTGTGGGGGGGATCAAATCCAGTGGCGTATTTCCAAAAAGTTGTTGAGTGAGGGAGGAGGGGGGGGGGGGGGGGATAGCGGGCTGTCAGCCGTCAAGTTGTTGACCCGGGGTGGGGGGAGGGGAGGAGGGATTAGCAGACCGTCAGCCGTCAGCGATCTATATTCTATTCCCCGGCCCCTACGCTGTGGCTGTTGTGTTGCGATGTTACGATAAATGAATTGCCAAGAGTCTTTACCGATTGCGACGCTTTCAGCGCAAATAACCAGTGTGAAGGGCACGGTGGAGATTTGTTTTTGCTGACGGTGATTGCCTTGTGAGTTGGGTTTGTTCAAGGAAACTTTATAACTTTGTTTGGTTTGTTAACAGTTCAAGTTGGGACTTGGGTTTGTCTTTGCCTAAGCTTTTATTTTAATCCAGTGGCAGTGGGTGGATGGAGGTAATTGTGGTGTTGGCTACAATTCAGTCCAACTTTCCAAGCCAGAAGTCAACCTTTTATGAACAGGTTTTCTCTGCAACAAACACTTTTATTAGTTAATAAACAATACATATTTCTGAGGAGTACAAAAAAAAATCCATTTTTACCAGTCACAATTTGGGAGTACAAAATGTGTTGGTGTATATGGAACCAACAAACGTGAACTTTTCCAACACTGTACACAAACATTCGACTAAATTTATTTATTTAAAAAAAAATGCTTTTCTGGTTTTCCTTTGTAAATTTTAGAGCAAATCTGCTACTTTTAGTGGTACCTACTACCTAAGTAGGTATTCAAATTGATACAATTGCTTGTAAATGTCTTGTTAGCATGTTAGATTAGCCACTGTCTTCCCTCCATGACCCTAGTCACAATGTATACTAAGAATGTAGCCTGCACTTGCCTTGTGTTCTCACAATGTGAGCTCAAGGCAGGCTGGCATTCTTAGTAGAAGCACAGATCATAGTCAAACACTTTATTACCACCACCGCAATCTTCAAATTGTGTATTTTGAGAACAAGAAAAGAAAATGCTTGCCTGCATGCATGTGTTCCAACATAAGTCTTCATGTAAAAGTTACATCCCGGCTGGCATGCGGGGTGGTCCCTGGTCCCTGGTCCCTGGTCCCTGGTCCCTGGTCCCTGGTCCCTGGTCCCTGGTCCCTGGTCTCTGGTCCCTGGTCCCTGGTCCCTGGACCCTGGACCCTGGACCCTGTACCCTGGTCCCTGGCCAGTGGTCATTATCAGGACTGAAAGAGTTGACCACATGTTGGGTAAGTTGACTCAATTCATTGAAGATCTCTGGAACCACTGCTTGGATTGAGCCTAAACTTACATTGCTCATTTCAATGCTCCAGGTTGTTATATATACCAATATTGGTCAAAATGAGGTCATCTTTTGGTGACATAAGGATAAGAGAGTCACCCTCAGGTCAATTTATAATAGTGGAATGCCCATTGCCCAATCTTGTAATGTTTGTAGTATTGCTATTTGTACGATGTGCCACAAACATAGCAATACTATTTTTTTATTTATTATAAAGTCAATGTTTAATATTTGAATGTTTTTTCATTAAAAAATGTACCTATTACTTACTGTGTGTTTGAAAGATGGCAAACAATTATACACTTTTCTGTTCTAGACACTTTATTTGACTATTTTGCCAACTTCTGCAGAACTGTTGGATCTCAATAAACTTTGAAAGAGGATTGATGATCCTGATGGATCCTTTGATTGACAAGGAAATATGAATCTCGTATTATCTTGGACCTAGACTCCAGGAATCGAATCCCTGGACATTTTAATCTGTGCTCATGCCCGTCATTGAGTAGTTGGTATGAGCAGAGCTGGCATGGCTGAGTATGACCAATGAGGGTGTGTCTGTTGGCAGTATGACCGAGGAGGCCGTGTCTGTTGGCAGTATGACCGAGGAGGCCGTGTATGTTGGCAGTATGACCGAGGAGGCCGTGTATGTTGGCAGTATGACCGAGGAGGCCGTGTCTGTTGGCAGTATGACCGAGGAGGCCGTGTATGTTGGCAGTATGACCGAGGAGGCCGTGTCTGTTGCAGTATGACCGAGGAGGCCGTGTCTGTTGGCAGTATGACCGAGGAGGCCGTGTCTGTTGGCAGTATGACTGATGAGGCTGTGTCTGTTGGCAGTATGACCGAGGAGGCCGTGTCTGTTGGCAGTATGACCGAGGAGGGTGTGTCTGTTGGCAGTATGACCGAGGAGGGTGTGTCTGTTGGCAGTATGACCGAGGAGGGTGTGTGTTGGCAGTATGACTGAGGAGGGTGTGTCTGTTGGCAGTATTACCGAGGAGGGTGTGTCTGTTGGCAGTATGACCGAGGAGGGTGTGTCTGTTGGCAGTATGACCGAGGAGGGTGTGTCTGTTGGCAGTATGATCGAGGAGGGTATGTCTGTTGGCAGTATGACCGAGGAGGCCGTGTCTGTTGGCAGTATGACCGAGGAGGCCGTGTCTGTTGGCAGTATGACCGAGGAGGCCGTGTCTGTTGGCAGTATGACCGAGGAGGCCGTGTCTGTTGGCAGTATGACCGAGGAGGTCGTGTCTGTTGGCAGTATGACCGAGGAGGCCGTGTCTGTTGGCAGTATGACCGAGGAGGCCGTGTCTGTTGGCAGTGTGACAGAGGAGGCCGTGTCTGTTGGCAGTATGACCGAGGAGGCCCTGTCTGATGGCAGTATGACCGAGGAGGGTGTGTCTATTGGCAGTATGACAGAGGAGGCCGTGTCTGTTGGCAGTATGACCGAGGAGGGTGTGTCTATTGGCAGTATGACCGAGGAGGCCGTGTCTGTTGGCAGTATGACCGAGGAGGCCGTGTCTGTTGGCAGTATGACCGAGGAGACTATCTGTTGGCAGTATGAACGAGGAGGGTGTCTGTTGGCAGTATGACCGAGGAGGGTGTGTCTATTGGCAGTATGACCGAGGAGGGTGTGTCTGTTGGCAGTATGACCGAGGAGGCCGTGTCTGTTGTCAGTATGACCGAGGAGACTATCTGTTGGCAGTATGAACAAGGAGGGTGTCTGTTGGCAGTATGACCGAGGAGGGTGTGTCTATTGGCAGTATGACCGAGGAGGGTGTCTGTTGGCAGTATGACCGAGGAGGCCGTGTCTGTTGGCAGTATGACCGAGGAGGGTGTGTCTGTTGGCAGTATGACCGATGAGGGTGTGTCTGTTGGCAGTATGACCGAGGAAGGTGTGTCTATTGACAGTATGAACGAGGAGACTATCTGTTGGCAGTATGACCGAGGAGGCCGTGTATGTTGGCAGTATGAACGAGGAGGGTGTCTGTTGGCAGTATGACCGAGGAGGCCGTGTCTGTTTGGCAGTATGACCGAGGAGGGTGTGTCTGTTGGCAGTATGACCGAGGAGGCCGTGTCTGTTGGCAGTATGACCGAGGAGGCCGTGTCTGTTGGCAGTATAACCGAGGAGGCCGTCTCTGTTGGCAGTATGACCGAGGAGGGTGTGTCTGTTGGCAGTATGACCGAGGAGGCCGTGTCTGTTGGCAGTATGACCGAGGAGACTATCTGTTGGCAGTATGAACGAGGAGGGTGTCTGTTGGCAGTATGACCGAGGAGGCCGTGTCTGTTGGCAGTATGACCGAGGAGGCTGTGTCTGTTGGCAGTATGACCGAGGAGGGTGTGTCTTTTGGCAGTATGACCGAGGAGACTATCTGTTGGCAGTATGACCGAGGAGGGTGTCTGTTGGCAGTATGACCGAGGAGGCTGTGTCTGTTGGCAGTATGACCGAGGAGGCCGTGTCTGTTGGCAGTATGACCGAGGAGGCCGTGTCTGTTGGCAGTATGACCGAGGAGGCCGTGTCTGTTGGCAGTATGACCGAGGAGGCCGTGTATGTTGGCAGTATGACCGAGGAGGCCGTGTCTATTGGCAGTATGACCGAGGAGGCTGTGCCTGTTGGAAGTATGACCGAGGAGGCCGTGTCTGTTGGCAGTATGACCGAGGAGGCCGTGTCTATTGACAGTATTACCGAGGAGGCTGTGTCTGTTGGCAGCATGACCGAGGAGGCCGTGTCTGTTGGCAGTATGACCGAGGAGGCTGTGTCTGTTGGCAGTATGACCGAGGAGGGTGTGTCTGTTGGCAGTATGACCGAGGAGGCTGTGTCTGTTGACAGTATGACCAAGGAGGCCGTGTCTGTTGGCAGTATGACCGAGGAGGCCGTGTCTGTTGGCAGTATGACCGAGGAGGCGGTGTCTGTTGGCAGTATGAACGAGGAGGCCGTGTCTGTTGGCAGTATGAACGAGGAGACTATATGGTAGCAGTATGACCGAGGAGGCCGTGTCTGTTGGCAGTATGACCGAGGAGGCGGTGTCTGTTGGCAGTATGAACGAGGAGGCCGTGTCTGTTGGCAGTATGAACGAGGAGACTATCTGTTGGCAGTATGACCGAGGAGGCCGTGTATGTTGGCAGTATGAACGAGGAGGGTGTCTGTTGGCAGTATGACCGAGGAGGCCGTGTCTGTTGGCAGTATGACCGAGGAGACTATATGTTGACAGTATGATCAAGGAGGCCGTGTCTGTTGGCAGTATGACCGAGGAGGCCGTGTCTGTTGGCAGTATGACCGAGGAGGGTGTGTCTGTTGGCAGTATGACCGATGAGGCCGTGTCTGTTGGCAGTATGACCGAGGAGGCCGTGTCTGTTGGCAGTATGACCGAGGATGCCGTGTCTGTTGGCAGTATGACCGAGGAGGAGGTGTCCGTTGGCAGTATGACCAAGGAGACCGTGTCTGTTGGCAGTATGACCGAGGAGGCCGTGTCTGTTGGCAGTATGACCGAGGAGGCCGTGTCTGTTGGCAGTATGACCGAGGAGGCCGTGTCTGTTGGCAGTATGACCGAGGAGACTATCTGTTGGCAGTATGAACGAGGAGGGTGTCTGTTGGCAGTATGACCGAGGAGGCCGTGTCTGTTGGCAGTATGAACGAGGAGGCCGTGTCTGTTGGCAGTATGACCGACGAGACTATATGTTGGCAGTATGACCGAGGAGGCCGTGTCTGTTGGCAGTATGAACGAGGAGGCTGTGCGAGAGGAGCAGCTGAGGGAGGCCGCCTGCGTCGGTGATGTCACTGCGCTCAGCAAACTCATCCGGCACGGCGTCAATGTCAACTCAACAAATTCAATCAACGGATGGTGAGTGTTGCCTCCCAGGCTCCCAGGCCCTCAGCCAGTCTCCTCTCGACGACACGCCAGTCTCCTCTCGACGACACGCCAGTCTCCTCTCGACGACACGCCAGTCTCCTCTCGACGACACGCCAGTCTCCTTTCGACGACACGCCAGTCTCCTCTCGACGACACGCCAGTCTCCTCTCGACGACACGCCAGTCTCCTTTCGACGACACGCCAGTCTCCTCTCGACCACACGCCAGTCTCCTCTCGACCACACGCCAGTCTCCTCTCGACCACACGCCAGTCTCCTCTCGACCACACGCCAGTCTCCTCTCGACCACACGCCAGTCTGCGGTGTCAGGGAAGTGGTTCCACGATCTAAGTTCGCGGATTTTTTTTTTTTGCCAGCGGCGGAACAAATTTGGTAATGCGTATAGGTACCAGTATTTTTTTCTCGTATTTTTTATACGCGTTTCAACACAACCTATTTGTATATATGCCAATATGTGCATATATTATTATGTGGAAAGTTGATGAATCGTCAGTCGTATTTCCTGTACATATATGGTCTTGGCGTCAGTCGGGGACCAAGACTCCCGGGTCGTATGTTAAAAAGGTACCTTGTATCGTTGCGTATGCGAATATGGGAAACTGGGCTCAAGTCTCAGTCTAAAGTACTGTCGTCTTTTGCATAACGTGTTTTAGTGTCCCAGGGTTATCCATGGCCCCGATGACGATGGTATCGGCGGCGGAGTTGTAGCCTCAATACGCAAAAAGTTGTTAGGGAGGTTTTTACAAGGTTTTTTTTGGGGGGGGGGGGGGAGTACCAGTTTTCCTTCCCTAAATCACTGCAGAAATTTCGGATGTTGGGAATTTGGAGGTTCCGCACGATTTTTTCTTCTTCAAATTTGCGTCGCATCACTGTCACGTTCCTGCCATTGTTCGGAAAGTCATGTCTCAGTCTATGTTTTATGCTCGTCAGCCATTTGCACCCACAGACTAAAAACAAAAACATTATTTACAGTCTAAAGTTTTCCTGGAACAAAACTTTCAAGTTCAGAACAATGGAGAAACGGGCCACTTTTCTGACACTGCTCCAGACATGCCGAGTTAGATTGTAAATATATATTGATGCGGTTTTCCGAGAACATAACAAAACATAATATACACAATTAAAAAAACACGGAATCACCAGTCACCACAAGTCATTACCTTTCACTGCAGTGGTGGGCGCGGTTCTGCTAATCCGCTAACCGCTAATTAGCGAAGCTAACTTTTCGTTTAGCGGATTAGCGTTTCCGCTAACTTTGGAAACCGTTAGCGGACCAATTAGCTTCCGCTAAATTTAGTTCCGCTAACTTGAAGTCCGCTAACAAAATTAATACATGTGTGTTCCTGTCTGTTGTGGCCGGGGGGGGGGGGTGGGGGTGGGGGTGGGGGTGGGGGTGGGGGTGGGGGTGGGGGGGGGGGGGGAAGGAAGAGGAAATGACAGGGACGGGGAGCACCCTTCCACCTCTGATTGAATTAAATAAAGCATTCATTTGTTCATTTAATTATTTGTGTACACCTTGATCATCATCTGATCTTGGCATGCTATACCTTTTTGGAAAGCTCTATGTATAAGCTGCAACATTACAATTTTAGCTATCTAGGTCTGTTTTTAAGGGTTTTAGAGCCCAAAAACCAAACTCAAGCTAAATTGATATGATACAAGTTAGCGGTTAGCAGTTAGCGTTATCTTCCACTATTTTTTTTAGCGGTTTAGAGTTAGCGAAGTTATTTTTTTAGTTAGCGGATTAGCGGTTAGCGAAGCTAACTTTTCGGTTAGCTGTGCCCACCACTGCCTTTCAGAGCAAATCAACGCAGCAAAGAATACATGATAATAATATTTCATCAATGACGGATAAATGCTCACAAATACAAAAAAAAAACGAATCGACGGTAATCAACTAAGGCAACGATGTAAACAAATACGAAGCTAAAATGACGAAACAATGCTGAACCTGGCGCATTATAGATTCTCGTAAGTGGCGCCATCATACGGTGAGACGGCAGCGCCACCATGCAGAACACCACCGCATTGTATCTTCTCTAACACGGTAACGCAAGTAACACAGGTAGCCCATGCCCCATAACACAGGTAGACCATGCCCATAACACAGGTAGCCCATGCCCCATAACACAGGTAGACCATGCCCCATAACACAGGTAGCCCATGCCCCATAACACAGGTAGCCCATGCCCCATAACACAGGTAGCCCATGCCCCATAACACACGTAGCCCATGCCCCATAACACAGGTAGCCCATGCCCATAACACAGGTAGACCATGCCCATAACACAGGTAGACCATGCCCCATAACACAGGTAGCCCATGCCCCATAACGTAACTGAGCGCGACGACCTGCACAGTGACCCAAACCATGACCTGACAGTAACGTATACACAAAAAGACATGAAACAAAGCAAAAGCGTGACAGGACTAACGAATAAAGGGCATACATTTCGCATGCAATTCACAAACGAAGAACACAACAGATAGGAAAATGGAACTTATAAAAAGCAGCAAAAAATAATCTTACCGAAGAGTTATCGTTCTGGGCCTAAGAGTAGTTATGACACTTGCAGCTGGATCGGGAACAAAGAAACAACGCGGTACCCTCCGCCGGCCAGCCGCCCCCTCCGTCAGCGATGAGCGGCCGGCTCCCGGGGCGCGGCCGCCGTCGAGGCCGGTCACGTGACAGTGACCCGACCAGGGGCGCCGCCAGGGCCTCGCACCGACTCGGTCAGCCGGGCTCAACAGAGGCGCACCCAGCGGACGAGATACCGGGGGGGGGGGGGGGGGGGACGCCAGCCGCGATCAGTGAGTGTTGAAATCTTTGGCTTATTCTACTCATTATGCCTATGCCTTTTAGCAACGCTTACGCTGCAGTGTGGAAAAGGCACCGGCAATACCTTAGGTTATCTTCACACAATATGAACGCCTCTTGGAGACTTCTTACAACAACAAAAAAATGCGGACGTCGTGACTCGTTTATTTATAAAGCAGCAAGGATGACACGCAGATGTGGGTTTCTTAACTTGCTAACACTGTTCTGGATCTGCCACTGATGTTCTGGATCTGCCACTGATAACACTGTTCTGGATCTGCCACTGATGTTCTGGATCTGCCACTGATAACACTGTTCTGGATCTGCCACTGATGTTCTGGATCTGCCACTGCTAACACTGTTCTGGATCTGCCACTGATGTTCTGGATCTGCCACTGATAACACTGTTCTGGATCTGCCACTGATGTTCTGGATCTGCCACTGATAACACTGTTCTGGATCTGCCACTGATGTTCTGGATCTGCCACTGATAACACTGTTCTGGATCTGCCACTGATGTTCTGGATCTGCCACTGATAACACTGTTCTGGATCTGCCATTGGGTATCGAACTGGTTTCGCGTAGAAAACGCTTCTCGCTGAGCTGACTTAGACTTTCAAGCTGACTTTGAGCCCACCTCACGCACAGAATGCATTCACTAAACTTTCGCGTCACTCGCGAATCACATATTGAATCACACATCGCACTTAAAAGCGTCACAGGATTTTCCAGGCGTTCGGCGCGCTTCAGTTTCCAGTTCCGTCAGGATGGGCTCTGGGAAGGCCAGCCGCTCCGAATCGGCAATGGAGAGTCCCATAGAGCGCGCTCAGCGGCGCTGGGTGGGGCCCGGTGAGCTGCTGTCGGCTGGGTGCCGGTGTCGCGTTCGGCCGGTGTCGGCTGGGTGCCGGTGTCGCGTTCGGCCGGTGTCGGCTGGATGCCTTCAGACGCGCCGCCAGTAGCCCTGGAGGACGTCGTCGACTGCGATCTGGTCGACGTCCAGTCCGTGCCAGAAGAGGCGTTCGGCGGGAGTGGGCCGGGTGACGGCCAGGCTGTAGGGCGGCGGCGGCTCACAGCCGGGATACGGCGGCGGCGGCGTGCCGTCATCGGCCCCGCTGCCGCCTTCTCCACCTCCCTCTCCGCGGCGGACTCCGCCCGCCTCTGCCAGGTTGTCGCAGGAGACACTCTCGAACAGCGGGAGGCCCGGCTCTGGGGAGAAGAGACTACAGCATTGCACCACCTGCACAGGTCGGGCCGGCCGGGCGGCGGCCGTCCGCGTGGTCCGCTGGCGCCCGGCCGCCGCCAGCCGGCAGACGACGCTCCTGCCCCGCTGCTGCAGCGCGGCCACCGCCTGGCGCAGCGCTGCCGGCCGCTGGAGCCGCGGCAGCGGCCTCAACACCGGTGCAGACACCGACTCGGGGCCGGGAGTGGGACCCAGGCCGTCCGACTCGAGCAGTGTCCACTCGGTGTCGCCGTCCGGCTCTGGCGCCGAGAGGCGGCGCTGGCGACGGGATGACACCTGGCCCCAGAGTCGCGCGAACCGCCGCGCCAGCGCCGCCTCCGCCAGCAGCCGGTCGGCGGTGTCACGTTGGCTGGAGACGGCACCGGAGTCTGACGGAGGGCTGGGGCGGCGGGGCGAGTCAGCCGGCCGCCTGTCGTCTGCCGGAGGGCTGGCTGGGTCTGAACAGTCCCCAGCTGTCCGCCGGAGAGGGGTCGGAGAGAGGCAGGAGCCGTCCCCGTCCCCGTCGGGCGGCGGCGCCTCCCGCTGAAGCTGCCGGAACGCCCACACCAGGTCCGGCTGATCCGGCTGATCCGGCCACCCCTGCTGGGACGGCGGCTCGCACGGCATCGTCCACGGCGCCGACACGCGGCCAGGAACTATCACGTGCAGCCCGTCACTGAGCTGTGCCACTGCTGCTGGGCGGCCCGGGACGTGTCGCCGCCGGTCACCGGGCCCCTGCTGCACGGTCCGGGACGTGTCGCCGCCGGTCACCGGGCCTCAGCTGCTGCTGCTGGGCGGCCCGGGACGTGTCGCCGCCGGTCACCGGGCCCCTGCTGCGCGGTCCGGGACGTGTCGCCGCCGGTCACCGGGCCTCTGCTGCGCGGTCCGGGACGTGTCGCCGCCGGTCACCGGGCCCCTGCTGCGCGGTCCGGGACGTGTCGCCGCCGGTCACCGGGCTTCTGCTGCGCGGTCCGGGACGTGTCGCCGCCGGTCACCGGGCCTCTGCTGCGCGGTCCGGGACGTGTCGCCGCCGGTCACCGGGCCTCTGCTGCGCGGTCCGGGACGTGTCGCCGCCGGTCACCGGGCCTCTGCTGCGCGGTCCGGGACGTGTCGCCGCCGGTCACCGGGCCTCTGCTGCGCGGTCCGGGACGTGTCGCCGCCGGTCACCGGGCCCCTGCTGCGCGGTCCGGGACGTGTCGCCGCCGGTCACCGGGCCCCTGCTGCGCGGTCCGGGACGTGTCGCCGCCGGTCACCGGGCCTCTGCTGCGCGGTCCGGGACGTGTCGCCGCCGGTCACCGGGCCCCTGCTGCTGCTCAGATGACTCGCCGCGCACGCCGCACCGCCGCGAGGCTCTCTTCTCTCCCTCTCCAGTGAGACGCCGTCCCGCCGGGGGTGCTTGTGCAGCCTGTCTCGGCTGCTCAGTCGGCAGTCGTCAGTCCTCACAGGCGCCGGTCAGATGACGCTGCCGGACGTGTTCAGTCCGCTCTGCACCGGCCACCGATAGCACCGCCCTGCACTGCCCACTGATAGCACCGTCCCGCCGCCGCTCGCGCCGCCCACTGCGTAGATTCGGCGGGATGCCAAATCAACAGCGGCGGCCAGTGGCACCGGCTCAGGGGGCGGGGCGGGCCGAAGGTGACGTCACCGGGACCGACTGCCTGCGATTGGCGCGCGGTCGGGAGGGAGAGGGAGGGGGCTGTTTCTCCATCGCCGGGGATATTCCCGGCCCCGGAAGGCTGGATCAGGCTGGTGTCGCGGCGGGACGGCTGCAGCCGAGCGGCGACTCGAGCCCGGAAGGTGGTCAGCTCCGTTTGGCTCGGTGGTCAGCTCCGTTTGGCTCGGTGGTCAGCTCCGTCTGGCTCGGTGGTCAGCTCCGTCTGGCTCGGCCGGTCAGCTCCGTTTGGCTCGGTGGTCAGCTCCGTCTGGCTCGGTGGTCAGCTCCGTCTGGCTCGGCCGGTCAGCTCCGTTTGGCTCGGTGGTCAGCTCCGTCTGGCTCGGCGGCCAGCTCCGTCTGGCTCGGCCGGTCAGCTCCGTCTGGCTGTACCGCCTCTGGCCTCGGGCCTTGTGGAAGTGGATACTAGTGGTGCCAGTTTCAGTAAATATTTGTCCAATGTCCGACCGATGTCCAAGACCATGGTCTGCTGTCCGTCCGAAACTGTCCGAAAATCATTGTTTGTCCGAAATTTGTCCGAAAGCAGAAAAAGTGTTTGACATGGAAATGAATTACCTGTGGTCCACTTTCTTTTTTAATAAAAAAGTAACAAGTGATTTTCGCGACAAGCCATCCTTGGGCATTGGATGTCAGAACATGTTCAAAGAAATATGCTTATGCGCGTCCGAAAACCGAATCGGTCTTCGGACAAATTCGGAATTCCGAAAATGATTGTACCGATTGGCACCACTAGTGGATACTATCGGACAGGCCGATTGGACATACCAGTGAACCAGGCATATCGCTGCGGCAGTACAAACCGATACAGCTGCCTGGCTCGAAGCCTATATCACACAACACACTGGTCGCTGGGTGTTTGCGGAATGTCCGGGAAACCCCATCACCCTGACGACCGGCGTTGTCGCCGCGGTGGTGATGTGTTTGTCCGGGAAACCCCATCACCCTGACGACCGGCGTTGTCGCCGCGGTGGTGATGTGTTTGTCCGGGAAACCCCATCACCCTGACGACCGGCGTTGTCGCCGCGGTGGTGATGTGTTTGTCCGGGAAACCCCATCACCCTGACGACCGGCGTTGTCGCCGCGGTGGTGATGTGTTTGTCCGGGAAACCCCATCACCCTGACGACCGGCGTTGTCGCCGCGGTGGTGATGTGTTTGTCCGGGAACACCCTGACGACCGGCGTTGTCGCCGCGGTGGTGATGTGTTTGTCCGGGAAACCCCATCACCCTGACGACCGGCGTTGTCGCCGCGGTGGTGATGTGTTTGTCCGGGAAACCCCATCACCCTGACGACCGGCGTTGTCGCCGCGGTGGTGATGTGTTTGTCCGGGAAACCCCATCACCCTGACGACCGGCGTTGTCGCCGCGGTGGTGATGTGTTTGTCCGGGAAACCCCATCACCCTGACGACCGGCGTTGTCGCCGCGGTGGTGATGTGTTTGTCCGGGAACACCCTGACGACCGGCGTTGTCGCCGCGGTGGTGATGTGTTTGTCCGGGAAACCCCATCACCCTGACGACCGGCGTTGTCGCCGCGGTGGTGATGTGTTTGTCCGGGAACACCCTGACGACCGGCGTTGTCGCCGCGGTGGTGATGTGTTTGTCCGGGAAACCCCATCACCCTGACGACCGGCGTTGTCGCCGCGGTGGTGATGTGTTTGTCCGGGAAACCCCCATCACCCTGACGACCGGCGTTGTCGCCGCGGTGGTGATGTGTTTGTCCGGGAACACCCTGACGACCGGCGTTGTCGCCGCGGTGGTGATGTGTTTGTCCGGGAAACCCCATCACCCTGACGACCGGCGTTGTCGCCGCGGTGGTGATGTGTTTGTCCGGGAAACCCCCATCACCCTGACGACCGGCGTTGTCGCCGCGGTGGTGATGTGTTTGTCCGGGAAACCCCATCACCCTGACGACCGGCGTTGTCGCCGCGGTGGTGATGTGTTTGTCCGGGAAACCCCCATCACCCTGACGGCTCCGTCCGGTGGTTCTGCCGGTACCGCGGCCCTGACCCGGACATTGCGTCAGACTGGCGGGGAGCGGCCCGGCCACCCAGACCTACCACACAGTACAAGGTCTCACACAGTACAAGGTTTCGCCGGCCGGCTGAGCCAGGAGCACATTAGGTCATAACACACAGTACAAGGTCTCGCCGGCCGTCTGAGTCAGGAGCACATTAGGTCACACCACACAATACAAGGTCTCGCCGGCCCGGCTGAGCCAGGAGCACATTAGGTCACACCACACAGTACAAGGTCTCGCCGGCCCGGCTGAGCCAGGAGCACATTAGGTCACACCACACAGTACAAGGTTTCGCCGGCCGGCTGAGCCAGGAGCACATTAGGTCACACCACACAGTACAAGGTCTCGCCGGCCCGGCTGAGCCAGGAGCACATTAGGTCACACCACACAGTACAAGGTCTCGCCGGCCCGGCTGAGTCAGGAGCACATTAGGTCACACCACACAGTACAAGGTCTCGCCGGCCCGGCTGAGCCAGGAGCACATTAGGTCACACCACACAGTACAAGGTCTCGCCGGCCCGGCTGAGTCAGGAGCTTGCTCCTAGCGACAGTGATACCGGGTCGGCTTCTATCGTTTCCGGTTGCGACAGGCCCCAGTGAGCCAAGATGTGCCCTTTTGCAGCGACGGTCGCAATGTGAAACATTTGCTATGCTTCACATTGCGATCTAGCCCAGGGGCGTCTGCTGCGGCCTTGATCTGGACCTGTCGTCCGCCTCCACTTATTTTGATTTATCCTTTTTATCTTAATCGTTTCTAGCATTGTGTGTGTGTGTGCCTGTATGCTTGTATGTGTTGTATGTGTGTTTTCCTGTTTCGGCTTCCCCTCTTGCTATTTACACCGGACGATCATGAGCGGGTTTAACGTAATTTTTGCCTTTGCCTTTGCTTTTGCTTTTTGCGCCGGACAATATTAACCGGCTTAACCCTATTCCCTGCGGGTGGCCAGAATTACGTTAACCTGCTGGGGGGGGGGGGGGGACAGATTCTACCCCCCCCAGATATCTCGAGAACTGCTCGGTCGATTTCGATGGGGAAAACACCATTCGATTCGTCATGACAAGATATCTCTTTTTGAATCCCGAATTTTTTGTTTTGTTGAAAATGGGAATGGGAATTGCATTGCAATTGTTTCTGACGCATTTATTGCACTGCAAATCACGAAGGAAGTATGCGACGCAAAACCGCATTCGTAACGCCCTCTCCAAAACAGGAGCCTGGAACCGCCTATGGCCCTATGCTAGACCGATTTTTTTCAAAATTTTGACAACACGTACCATTCAATTTTGGGGAAAGTCACAAAGTTTCAGGACCTAACGGTTTAGAAGCGGCAAGTGAAAAACCACCGGGAGGGACAGAATCTGCCCCCGCAGGGAATAGGGTTAAAGGGACATTGCCACCTCGCCAGGGGGCAAAACATTTCGACAATTTTGGGTGTTTTTTGAAAGGTCACTGCGGCCATGTGGTTCGGACCGATTTTCATGATCCAAACGTTTTTGAGCTTCAAATGTACTGGTATTTAATATATCAAAAGACAAAAACAAAATAAAAAATCATAGGCGTATTCAGGGAATGTAAAATGTGGGGATTTTCTGGAAAAATATGTGCTGTTCGTGATTTTTTGGGACGTCATGAACGTCACATGTTGGGATTATATGCTGTAATTTGTTAAATTTGATATATTGCTCATAGGCGGATCCAGAAAGGAAAAAACATGGGGGGCACCATGCGCGTAACGCTTTTATCATCTTACTAATTTGAAGTTGGACCTAATTTGAGGGTGAGTATCGCCTCCCATTTTTTATCCTGATTGCGCCTCTGCCCCAAAAATATGTACAATCTCAGTATCTATGATGCATATTGCATTGCAATTGTTTCTGACGCATTTATTGCACTGCAAATCACGAAGGAAGTATGCGACGCAAAACCGCATTCGTAACGCCCTCCCCAAAACAGGAGCCTGGAACCGCCTATGGCCCTATGCTAGACCGATTTTTTTTCTCTAAATTTTTTGACAACACGTACCATTCAATTTTTTGGAAAGTCACAAAGTTTCAGGACCTAACGGTTTAGAAGCGGCAAGTGAAAAACCACCGGGAGGGACAGAATCTGCCCCCCCGCAGGGAATAGGGTTAAAGGGACATTGCCACCTCGCAGGCCAATATGGAGTTTTGGTGTGTATGGGTCGATTAAGCGTGTCCGATTTCACCTGCAAAATTTGGTTCCCGAAACTCACCCCATTAGATAAAAAAATAAATTTGCACCACTCATGCTTGCCAAGCATTCGTAAAATTGGAGTAGCCACATCACTATTTAGAATCACTTCTTTGCGGACTGTTATTTTCTTTTGAATGTTGCAAACTCAGCATCACCATTCCGTCAGTGTACTTTAAAATTAAAAAGCGTATGCAGTTAATTATATTTTCAACAACCTTAGCCTCTTTCATAATAAAACAGCAATAATTGCTATGGCTCGACTTTGGGACCGCAGGAGTTGTGACCTATACCTTATAACACAGATATATTTTTCAAGGTCAAGTCTCGGCGAATTCGTACGCTTCGGCTTTGGGCGGGCGCCAATACCACAGCCAAACTGGATGAGAGCGGCCATCATGAATCTAGTACTGAGCACAGCTGGGACCAACGTTTTGGAGTCAGAAATAAATACAAAATGCTTTGCCGATACACTGCTTTAGGTGCTGCATGAGTAAGTTTGAGCTTGAGCATACCTGATTGTTGATCCCCACCATTCATTTAAGTTGCTTTTTAGAAATCCTCCGGAGGTGGCAATATTCCTTTAACGTAACGTTAAATATCTGTCTGGCTCATTGCCAGTTAGCTTTTCCCTCTCCGGCAATAGCCTACCGGCTAGCTGGAGTGAAGAAGAAGCATCCTTTCATCGACATCGGACCTTGGACCTCGCCAGCCAGCCATCCAGCCTTCGCCAGCCCTTCACCGCTTCCGGGTGCGGAACCCTGACCACGTGCGTGTGGCAGGGTTGTTAGACCCTTATATAGGTAGACCTTAGCTATTTTTAAGTAGGTAGACTCTTTAGATACAATTTTTGTTATTGGCAATAGGCCTCCTCCATGGATTAGGTCCCCTCCACTTTTTCTAACTTAATTTGCAGTTGCCAACACGCTCTGTCGTGTGTGGCAAGTTAAAGTAACAAGTTAGGCCCCAATTTAACCCTATCCTATTCCTCTGAGTAACGATGGCTACCCCCCGGACCCCCCCCCCCCCCCGACCCCCTCGAGGGTCCCCCGGTGCGCGCCCGCGCACCCCCCGGTCGGTCCCACTCCCTGCCCCCCTCAGGGGCCTCCCAGGGACCAACCTGGAGCTCGGCTCCCCCCGACCCCCCCCCCCCCCGGACGGACCCGCTTGCCTCCTTGTGGCGAGTGGATGGCATGCCATTCAGGCAGGTCAATCCGTTCTCGGTCCGGCGTTGGCTGGTCGCCATCTGTGGCGACGTAGCTAACGCCAAGCCCATTCGATCGGGAGCTCTCCTGATCGAGACACTGACGTCCGAGCAGAACGTCAGTGTCATGGCAAGGACCAACTTCATGGGAGTAGAGGTCGCCGTGGAGGCCCCGGCGCACCTCAACTCCGTGGAGGGTCTGGTCTGGTGCCCAGACATCGCCCATTTCTCGGAGGAGATGGTCCTCCGAGAACTCGCACACCAAGGGGTGTGCGAGGTCATCCGCCTCACTCCATCGAGGAAGCGACCCGACCAGCCCAACCCGCTGCTTCGGCTCCGCTTCCGAGGCAGGGAGCTGCCTACCCACATTCATTGTGGGTACGTGGCTGCCCCCGTCAGGGAGTGGATCCCTCCCCCGGCAGTGTCGGCAGTGCTGGCACTACGGCCACACCAAGTGGTCGTGCCGGGCGCGCACCGCCACCTGTGGCCGGTGCGCAGGCGACCACGCCACGGACGGATGCACGCGCGCAGCACGCTGCGCCACGTGCGACGAGGCCCACTCGGCCTGGGACCGCCGCTGCAGGGCCTGGGCCCTCGCAAGAGAGGCGGAACGAGAGAAGCGAGAAAGTCGGCGCCCACCGGACGCCCCCCCCCCCCCTCTCTCAGCCCAGACCTCACCCCCGGCGCTTGGCCGGCCCTCCCCCTCCCGGGACCTCCCCCCACCCCACTGGCCTCCCGTCAAACCCCCCAGCCGACAGACCCCCCGACCGCCAGCCCAGTTCCCCAAACCCCCCCTGTCGGACCCCGAAGGCGCCTCGGAGCCACCGGCACCGCACTCCCCAGCCGAGCCGAACACCGACTCTGGCCCCGCCTCCCCGGCCTCCGCAGCACCAGCGGAGCGCCGATCCTCGGAGGAGCCCTCTTCCGACGACTCCCTGATGAGAGCCGTCTCCCTGAAAGTGACCCGCAACCCCGCCCAGTCCCCGCCCTCCCGCTCCAGCTCACTGCCCACCCGCTCCCCCTCCCCCTCCCCGACTCTCTGAGAGTGACACCTGCTCCTCGCCCTCCCAGTCACCCTCCCGCCCCGCTGAACCTGAAGGCAGGTCGAGCCGCCCCCGCTCCCGCCGCAGGCGTACTCGAGCGACCGCCAGGCATGGCCTGGACAGTGGACAGTAACTAGATGACTAATAACCAGTCAGAATTCGTCCTCCAATGGAATGTTATATCTTTAATATCCCATTGGGGGCAATTCAAACATTATGTCTTAGATAATAATCCGTTAGTAGCCGCCGTTCAGGAAACCCACTTTATTGACGCCGACTTTAATAACTGTAGATGCCAGCCCACGCTGTGCGAAACACCCAAAGATTGTGCCGTCGACAGAACCCTTGTATTAGGTCCGTTACTGGAAGCACGCACACAGAAATCAGTGCTTGTACAGTGCATGTACAATCCTCCAGCAACACTTAGGGCAACTATAAAGCACATTTATAGTCCATACAATTTACGCAATTGAAGTTCAAACATTTGACAGCAATCCTGACAACCCAGTCTTTACTATTCACGTTAGAGCGCACAATCAAGATCACTGCAGAGTACTCAGGCTATCAATCTCATGATCAATGTTCATAATCAACGCTCATATCATAATAAATGTTCAGAATCGTTCATACCGGCTATCCACGTCTCTGGCGCTTGTTGACGACGGCCGACATCCACTGCGCTGCCCGCAGTCCGAACCCAGACACTCAGCTCACACCCCCGGTCGTGGGGTAGCGCGTGAGCTCTCCAGCCACGGGGGAAAACCACAGCAAAAACTGCTGGCCACACCGTCCCCGGGCCACGGAGGAAACTCGTCCTCAAACAACCTAACGTGAACAAACAAGACAATTAGCCCACACTCAACCCTATTTATAATATATGTTAATTAGCCATCTTAGAACGAAACATGGAGTTTTAAATATCTACAGTACTAAATCATCATCATTATCAGAGTATATCTAACGAGACAGAACTAAACATAACCCAGAATATCTACTCACTATCAGTGTTGAGCCGGAACACATACACACACACCGCCCCTGAACACGCGGGGCGCCAAACAAGCCGCCATTTGCCCCAAAATCAACGAGGTCGGCTACAATCAGCTGACCTGCCAAAACGTGTCACCATTAAACTCGTGTCAAAGCTCATTTTTCACGCTTATAACTAAACTTTAACATGTAAACAATTATTATTTGAACAATACACACATCCTAACGAAATTGCATAGTCTATCGATTTAATTCCCTAAATATCTACGCCGAACGAGTCATTACAAAAGAGATGCGACCACGAAACACCGAACGCACCAAGAATATCATTAGAGCCGCCACTTTAATCCGCGAACGAAACCTCGCCGGCACGGTGGCGGAACGTGGACCAGGATAGGCGGGACGGCAACTCTGCAAAGAAAGGAACAAGTAAACGGACTGGACAAAACTAGACCAGGACCGAGGTTACTTATCCCCGCGAACTGGGGAAAAACTGGCGGGCGCACTTAACAATAACTATACTTTTAAAATCCCGGGCTATAGCCTTTATACAAATAACGTAAATGCATCACCGCGCCGAGGCGGCTCGGCTTTGCTTATTTCAAACCAACTTTTGGCATCACCAAATCGACCTTCAAACAACCTTAGACGCAGTCGGCGTCAATATTAAAATCGCTCAGCTAGAACTAACTCTTATCTCTATTTATTTCCGTCCCACTGAGGACATAGACATTGATTCTTTTTCTCAGCTTATTACAAATATTAACACCCCATGTCTGATTATGGGCGATTTCAACGCGCATAGTCGGGCTTGGGGATGCCGCCTGAATTCCCGTAGAGGCCAAATTATGCTGGACCTACTGGACCGGCATAATTTGATCTTCTTTAACGATCAATCACCCACACACATACACCACTCAGGAGGCGAGGTGACTTACAGCGCCATTGATCTCGCCTTCGCCACGCATCGCGACACTTTTTACATTTAACGCACAATCTGACCCTCTTTTTAGCGATAATTCCCCAATTTACTTAGAACTACAAGTCCCTTCAGGACAGACAAATTTGTACTCCCTGCCTAGATGGAACCTTCGCAAAGCAGACTGGTCCGCGTTTCAAAAACACATTGCCGCTAATCACCCCGATAACTCCCAGACCGACATTAACACATTTGTAAACGCTATCCTCGCATCAGCTCATCAACACATTCCACACACACGCACACACACACACACAACACCACCCGAGGCAGCGTACTGCCCCGTGGTGGAACACAGAATGCCAGAGAGCTGTGGCCCTCCGGAAAAGAGCATTTAGGAAATTGCAAGCCTGTATTACTGCAGAAAACGAACACGAAGTACGGAGAACTCGCTCTTTGGCTAAAACAATCATTGACAAAGCAAAAAAAGAATCTTGGCAGGAATTCTCATCTACCTTTAATCGATTTAACTCCCTTTCAAAACTTTGGACATTAATTAGATCATTTTCAAATAAAAGACCACCGGCATACAAAATCCCACACTTACAAATACACAACACATCTTACACGCTTCCCCTAGAGGTGGCAACATAATTTGCACAACACTACGCTAACATATCATCAACACAACAATGTACACCAACTTTTACTAACCAACTTAACGATCAATTTCAATCTATTAGCGTTGACTCTAACAACGTAGAAATCTATAGCTCTCTTTTGACCAACTCAGAGTTAACATACGCTATTAGTAAATGTGGTAAAACTTCCGTAGGGCCAGATCAAATTGACTACTCCTTCTTTAAAAACTTGACAGAGACTGGTCTCACCAACTTACTAGCAGCCTTCAATACCATGTGGTTTGATGGCACTTTCCTTGAATCTTGGCATAATAGTACGCTAATTCCTATATTTAAACCTCGCAAACCTAAATCGCTAGCTATCGCCCTATTTCTCTAACTAGTTGTACATGTAAACTATTGGAACGCATGGTTAATGGACGCATCAGGACATACATTGAATCAAATAATTTACTTTCCCCACACCAAAGTGGTTTTCGACTGGTCGCTCCACTGCGGACAATTTAGTTGGTCTTATCGACTCTGTCCAGCGCGGCTTTCGAGGGAGAGAGGTCGCAGTTGCTTTCTTCCTTGATTTGAGAGCTGCGTTTGACAGAGTCAATAAAACCGCACTTCTAGTAAAGGTCCATAAGGCCGGAATTCGAGGTCGACTCGCCAAATTTATCAAAAACTTTTTAGACAACAGAAATTCTAATGTAAGGTGCTGCAACACATATTCTCCAAATCAAAATCAGGACCACGGTGTCCCACAGGGATCGGTCCTCTCCCCAACCCTATTTTTAATTATGATTAACGACATTTTCAGTAATATTAACAAGATCGACAAAGATCTCAAATTTGCAATGTACGCTGATGACCTGGCGGTGTGGTTCTCGCACCCCAGTGTCGATCAAGCCAGCAAAATTTTACAACTAGTACTCATTGATATAAAGGTATGGTGCGACCAATGGGGTCTGGAAATTTCTCCAAGTAAATCGGCATCCCTAATTTCTTCAAAAAAAAACTGCATATGTGGAACCCTACATTCCATTAAAATATAACAATCAAATTATCCCTTTCGTCAAATCATTCAAGTATCTGGGAATAACGCTAGACACACGTCTCTCGTTCATCCCACACTTCAATGATTTAGTGCAGATGTACGCGACGAATTAACATTATGAAGTCATTGGCTGGTCGAGAGTGGGGCGCAGATCGTGCCACTCTCCTCCAACTATATACTTCCCTGATACGCCCAATACTGGACTATAACGCATTCTTATTTGATGACATATGTTCCAAACAAATTAAAAAATTGCAAACTGTCCAAAACGCTGCCTTGCGGATCGTGACTGGGGCCTGCCGCACCACCAACACCTCAAACTTACACATCGACACAAACATTCCCACACTCTGCCGCCGACGCAAATACACATTACTTAGATACTACGCCAGAGCAAGTTCACACCCCACACGCCCAACATTCCACATCTTAAATCACCCCGCACCCACAGACGACAAACACTACTACAAAAACGACACCCACTTATCAGTCACAGAATCAGACAAACACTCACACTATTCAACATCGCTCACATCAACACAATGCCAACGCCACCACTCACATCTCACTGGCTCGACACAACACCAGACACACGCCGCCTCTTCACACACAACACAAACACAGTCACCGCGTCAGAGACACACACAAACTCTTCCACGAACACAAAGCACAACACAACACATACACATACATATACACAGACGGTTCACGGGGCGACGACCGAACCGATGGTGCATACTTCACAAACACAGTTAGCAATAACTTTAGACTTCCGGACATAAATAGCGTATACACAGCGGAATTGTCATCCATTTTATTAGCATTAATATATGTCAGAAAAGAAAAACTTAAGGAAGTAGTCATTTGCACAGACTCTTCCGCCTCGCTCTCTGCCATTTCCTCGATTAGTGACTGTAGAAACCCGATAGTATTTAAAATCAGACAGCTAATCAAGTATTTAAACAGTAAAAACAATAGTATTAATTCCTCTGGATCCCAGGACACGCAGGTATCCCGGGAAACGAGGAAGCCGACAGACTTGCGAAATTGAGCCTAGAATTACCTTCAGTAAACCAACTTCCAAGCCCAGTATCAGACGTTTTAAATTATATCAATTCTCAACTTAGCATATTGCGCCAAAGCGAGTGGGACGCCGCTCCGCATTTTCATCTTTATCCAATCAAGCCAAAAGTCCAACATTGTATATCTAGTCACCAGAATTGTAGAGAGAAGGAGGTAATATTGGCGCGCCTCCGTCTCGGTCATACAAAAATTACTCATTATTATATTATGGAGAATCTCCCGCCACCAAATTGCCAACATTTCCCAGGTTATCCGCGCTACACAATCAAGCACTTACTTATTACTTGCCCAGTACACAACGATAAACGCCAGCACATTGTTAATTACACACAACAAAATCGCATCACATTAAATCTTCAACCACTGTTAGGTGATAATTACCCTGAATTGATAGGTCTCCTCTTTGATTTTCTCTACCAAACACGTTTAGTTAATCAAATATAACATTTTTTTTGGCCTAGCGCATTTTTGGCCCTCCGCGCAGGTTTTTCCCCTTTGCCTTAGACGCTGGTATTTTTATTATTCAGGACTTTTCTCCCAGCTAAATACATCCCACAACCAGGTCTCGCCGAGGCGCCGGAGCCAGGGAGACTGGCAACAGTCTCCCGTTGTTGCAATGATGGCACCCCGGCTCCATCAACACTGACACTGTGTTCAAGTGTATGTGTGTCTATGAGTGTATGTAATAAAATATGTATGTATGTGTGTCTCGTGTTTTACTTATTTTTGACCTTGAACGAAATACTTAACGTAATGCTAGATATTATATTAGTTTTGACCTTGAACGAAATACTTAACGTAAAGCTAGATATTATATTTACTTTGAACAATAAACTAACGTAAAATAGCTACCCTACTCCCTAGTTTGCTCCGGGTTCACATAAACCGGTTAACGTAATTCTTTGCCTGGCAAATTGCCAGAGGTAATTTCCCCTCCCCGGAAAATGGCTATAGGCCGGTCCGGGAGGAAAAATGAAGAAGAAGAAGAAAAACTTCGCCGCTAGAGGCGCTGTCACCATTTTGGTGACTGCCTGAAATTGCCACGGTGAAACTCAGCAACTACATAAGCTAGATGCTTAATTATTTCACCATTCGAAAGCTACGTTCTTGTAGGGGTGCCGTTTCGCCTTTCATACCGATCGGGCCCAAAGAAGGCCCACGAGGGCCCAGAGAAGGGCCCAAACGCTACTACCACGGTGAAACTCAGAACCTATCAGAGATAGCGACTCGGGACCTTCACCAATCGACGCGGCGTGGTCGGAAACGGTGCCGTCTCGCCTTTCATACCGATCGGGCCCAAAGAAGGCCCATGAGTTCCCCAAACGCTACTGCCACGGTGAAACTCAGAACATATCAGAGATAGCGTTTCGGGACCTTCACTCTAGTCGCTATCTCGCTATCTCGAGTCGCTCTTGAGTCGCTATCCCGGGTCGCTCTTGAGTCGCTATCCCGGGTCGCTCTTGAGTCGCTATCTGGATCCCGGTCCCGTGTCGCTATCTCTGATAGGTTCTGAGTTTCACCGTGGCAGTAACGTTTGGGGCCCTTCTCACGCGCTGCTTACGCCCATAACCGAAACGGCGACACTGCCATCTAGCGGGAGCAGCTCTGGCATGCCCCATTGGCAGATCTGCGAAACCAATCGTCGGCATTGGCTTTCAGTTCGTCATTGAGCAAAACTTCACATTGTGCAGGTAGAATAGCACATTTGCAAACTAAATCGGCGTTCGTTCTAAAAGGTTCGTCATTGTTCATTTCAAATTGGTGCTTCTCCACATCCACGTGTGTTAATTTCGACATTTCTGAAAATAGTTCGTCGGCATTTGTTCGTGAGAATTGTTTGTTGGATTCCGGAGGACCATCGGCAGCGATATAGTTGAAAGACTTGTTGAAGAGGATTATATTGCGATAAAGATGCGAAAGATGACAGGAGAAAACGTTGAGTGGCGGCGTCGAACGTGTGGCCGCACACTCCGTGGTCGTCGGCGACTGCGTCAGTCGCGTAATTGGCGGAGTCTGGTGGTCGACTGCCCGCGTGTCGCAGCGCCCGCCGTCTCGGCCCTCGAGCGCGACATCGCACGTGATCGCGGGAACCAGGACAGCGGACACGGACGTGAGAATCGAAGTATCGCACACGTGGTGCCATAAAACGGCGACAGGGAGAGCATCCAGTGGCGGGGCGGCAGAAGCACGTTTTCTCGCTAACAGCATTAAAAAAAGTTCGGCAATTGCCTAAATAGCTTGGAATAAGGCGGAAGAAGCGCCTAAAAAAAACATTGACTGTTGCGCGCCTCGAGAGGTGACACCGTGACGTGACGTGACACCGCAGACGTGAGGTGACACCGCAGACGTGGTGATACCATTGCAGACGTGAGTCACCAGACAGGAGGCCACGTCACCACACCGATATGGTTATGATGCATAGGCGTGCCCAAGGAGGGGGGGGGGGGGGGAGAGGGCAAACGGGGCAATTGCCCCCCCCCTGAAGGTTGGACCCTATATCGAAAAAATTAGTGTTTTTAATGTTGAAAATATGCCCCTCTAAAAATATAGTGGGCCAAATCCGTTGAGTTTTTTGGTGGGCCCCCTGATAAAAAATTGCCCCCTCCTGGAGTGAATCCTGGGTACGACACTGTTATGATGTGAATTGAAAGAGTGCCCAGGGTGACATTTTGACTTGTTTTCCCTCAGATATAGTCTTGAGATAAATAATGCAAAATGATAAGTTCGTTAACTTTGTATGTGGTCAATCGTATTGAACAGATACAGTCATTGTAACTCACCACAAACAAGTAGAGGAATAATTACGGAATAAAATTATTCATGACATTCATGTCGATGAATAATTCAAAATTATTCATCTACATTATGCATGCTATGTGTGGATATATCATATATGTTTGCGATGCAGGTCCATAGCCAGCCGGGTGCACTGGGTGCACTTGCACCCGCTGGAAGCTCTGTGCACCCTCTGACCAGGGGAGCTGCCGATAATTTTTGAGTGGGGGGAGGGGGGTCGGCTGAATTGTCAAAAAAATACCCCTATTTGTTTGCGTGTATTAAGCATTTGCAGCATTTTTTAATGTGGATTTGCATGTTATTTTTTTCCGGTTTCCACCGGCGGTTTATTGCATATGCAATCGTTCAGTCAATCATACATCATCGATAATTCAGTCATCAATCATATGGATCACATTTCGACACATGACACATTTTCATTCTAACACTTTTTTTTTTTTTTTGTCCAGGTCACAACATATATACTTCGGAAAACTCAATAAAAAGACATCAAACATACACACATGAACACGAACATTGCATCATCAGCATCTATGCGGCCCGCCTGGCCAAGCCGGAACGGTGCCCGCGACATTGGCAAAACCGTCCCGGCTCCGGGGAGGTCTGGGGGTTACCGCCCCGGCCGGGGAGAGCTGTGGGGTACCTCCCCGGCGCTCCAGACAGGCCGGATTTGCATGTTATAGTAGATCAGGCACGTAGCCAGGATTTCTTCCGGGGGGGGGGGCCTCGAAAGGGCCCCTTTCCCGAGCGCTGAAAGGGCCCACTTCTCAAGCGTTGAAAGGGCCAAACAAACCGGATGAAAAGGCACGTTGCACGGATGGAAAATGCAGTATGACAGGTATGGGCCATACCAACTTTTAGGAGCTTGAGTTAGCCAACTGCCATATCAACCTTGGAACCAGCGACACCAATTTGGAATCAGCTATACCAACTTGGAATATTTTTGTTAAGCTCAATACTTTCTTTAAGCTCAATTCTTAAACAAATTGCGCCGCGGAGTGGCGCGAAAATTTTGAGTCTTATGTCCTAGATATGCATTCTCATCAATGCGTCACATTGCGTATGGTGCGGACCTCTAAAAATGTTATTGTGCGTTTAAAAGTGCGGTAAAAAAAAGTGTTGAAGTGAAATATTTTGCCCAATTATATAGAAAAGTAGTAACATAACACATAAATGCGCCGAGAAACGGGCCGTTTTTTTTGTCTTACCCGCATATAATTTAAAGGGATTATACGGGTTTCCGTCCTGAAAGTAAATGCACTCTTTTGCAGTTGTATGAGATTTAAACACGTTTGAGACATATAACAGGGACCTCAATGCTCATTTAGTCCATTATTTCAGCAATTATCAGCGTTAAAACATGGGCGTTTTTCGAGACTAGTATCAGATAACGAGTACTTGATCGGCACTACTGTCCACCACTTTTATCTTAAAGGGAAATAATGATCTTTTGATTTTGTTAGCAACAATTTCTTAGGCTACCGTTATGGTTTTACAATTATTTTATTTAAATTTAAGAATTAAATAAAATTATTCCCAAATTCAAAGTTGTAAGTTTGGAAAAAATACAAAACAAGTACCTTGTGTACTTCATGAAGGTCATTGACAAATTCGTCCTTCCCTACCATTGTTTACATCGAGTGCGGCATTTTTGGAGGCTCTGTGACGTTCAAGATCAAACTGAGTGCTGCTCGGACACACGCTAGTAGCGCTAGTAGCGCTTTCGTTCTCCATGGCAACCAGGCGTCAGCCAATCAAAAGCCAGAAAGGGAATACGTTCTGGCTTTTCATTGGCTCACGCCTGGTTGCCATGGAGAACGAAAGCGCTACTAGCGTGCGTTCGAGCAGCGCTCTGATCCGTGAAGCAATCCGTGAAGCATCCGTGATGCATGACTGACTATCAGTATATGTCATGAATAACAACAACTTGCAAACTATACCAACTCGAATAAAATAAGGGCGTGAATGAATTGAACCCCAGGCAAGCTAGTATTCGCAAAGCACTCGGCACTGCGCCACAATAGCAAAAGGTGAGGGAAATGCATATTGGATACAATATTATTACGTCACAAGCTTCTGAAGTGTCAACTACTATGAAATACAGTGATACAATACCTTTAATAATGATTAACAAGAAAATTCAAACTTAACAATAATTTGAATAAGTCTTTAATTAGCTTTCAACTCAAAATCAGATATATTTTGCAATGCTACACAAAAATGGCACCAGTGACGTCATTAACAAAGCCTGCTACGGGACTTGGGTATACTAATCAGGAACAACTCGCCACAATGGTTAAGTGCGCCGAGAAGCATGACAATGACTTTGTAAACAATTCGCCGACGCTAAATAGGTCGCCGTCGATGTGCATCGATGAGCTTCCGATTTAATTGCCAGTTTTGTGTTATTGTTTGTTAGTTTTTTTGGGAAAAATTATTATTTTTCATGATAATATAAAGCATAGTGTTATATACAGCCACAGACAAATTATACAATACTCCTAATGTTGAAAACAAATGAATCGATTTTCAAAAATTGAGGGTCGCAACCACTAACTATGCCGCCGTTGATGTGCATCGATGAGCTTCCGATTTTATTGCCACTTTGTCCAATCGCTGTTAGTTTTAGAAGATCGCCGGACATATAATCACAACAAGCAGAACGCACAATATATGTTCCACTCCATTGCGTTAAAAAAACAATACGGGAAAAGCCCGCAGTTTGATGAGGACTAAAAGTACTTGCTCTCTAAAAATGTTACTATGTCGTTACCGGTCGTTAAAAGTGTGGAACGCTTATCAACTTTAACTTGAAATATCTTTCGGTAGGAAGGGTTTCATGCAAAATGTAATGAATTTACAATATATTTTGGTCTCGTCTGGCGATTTCAAGTGCTAACTCCATTTTTGTGGAAAAAGGTCATTATTTCCCTTTAAGATCAATTTTAGAGTTTTGAATTATCTGCAAGTCCTACACTGATCACAAAATTATTATGCAATTCAAAACTGACGAGACTTTGTATTACTACACACTGTTCGTTGATGTTTTGTGTTGTTGTGGTTTTCTTATCTCCGGCCTTTAGCGTTGAGAATTTGGTGGTGGCGTATTAATTTTTTGGCATGAAAATTCATGAAAAATATAGAATTTTATGGGAAAACTAGGTAACTGCTGGTGTCGTTGAAACAAAAGAATTTGATTTTCTTTCAAATATTGCTTATTTTACCGGAAATATGTCATAAGTGACGTGTTTTTATTAGCATAAAAGAGATGGCTGGCTCTGCGTCAGCCGGTCCTGCAGAAAATACGCGGTGGCATCACCGCGCACTTTGGAATGTCCTTACGTGCAGAAGAGGTCATTTCCAGAAAAATGTGGCTACCGTGGGACTTATACCGCCTTTATAAGTACGTTTTACTATGTAACTCAATTATTCTGGGAAAACCCCGTATAACCCTTTAAAGAGATTATACGTTTTTTTTCCCAGAATAATTGAGTTACATAGTAAAACGTACTTATAAAGGTGGTAGAAGTCCCACGGTAGCCACATTTTTCTGGAAATGACCTCTTCTGCACGTAAGGACATTCCAAAGTGCGCGGTGATGTCACCGCGTATTTTCTGCAGGGCCGGCTGAGGCAGAGCCAGTCATCTCTTTTATGCTAATAAAAAACACCTCACGTATGGCATATTTCCGGTAAAATAAGCAATATTTGAAAGAAAATAAAATTGTTTTGTTCCAACGACAGCAGCAGTTACCTAGTTGTCCCATAAAATTCTATATTTTCCATGAATTTTCATGCCAAAAAATTAATACGCCACCACCAAATTCTCAACGCTAAAGGCCAGAGAAAAGAAAACCACAAAAACACAAAACCTCAACGAACAGTATGTAGTAATGCAAAGTCCCGTCAGTTTTGAATTGCATAATAATTTTGTGATCCAGTGTAGGACTTGCAGATAATTAAAAACTCTCAAATTTATCTTAAGATAAAAGTGATGGACAGTAGTGCCGATCAAGTACTCATCTGATACTAGTCTCCAAAAACGCCCAAGTTTTAACGCTGATAATTTCTGAAATAATGGACTAAATGAGCATTGAGGTCCCTGTTATATGTCTTAAACGTGTTTAAAGCTCATACAACTGCAAAAGAGTGCATTTACTTTCAGGACGGGAACCCGTAAATCCCTTTAATGTGTAGTTGAATTGCGCCGCTCTGCGGCGCAAAACAAAGATTGTATTCACTGGACAACTGCATTCTTACTGTTGAAAGGCCCAGGATCCCTTCAGATCGTCTAGGGGCCCCTCCGACCTTTTCAACGCCCTTCTGACCTGTTCAGGGACTCATCTGGGATCCGCGAGAAGACATGATGTGGAGTGGAAGAGGGCTTACTCTACAAGTAAAATTAAAATCGGAGCTTGCGGGCGTATTGTAACACCCTTCGTCAGCGATTAAAGGAAATAGTTCACTTCCAACATTAATTGTATTCTGAGATAGCAGTTGTGTAGCCCGTGTTGGGAAACCCCTATCTGCAAGTTTTCTTGACTGAGGACTCCAGCCGAATATATTTGATTTTTTGGCGAAGGAAGGCGGTGCTGGCGAAAGAATGTGGTCTGGATTCTTTCGAATGTAGTCGAAAGAATGTGGTCTGCCAGAGGCCGCCGAACAGGGCCCTGAGGCCTGTTCGCCATCTAATAATATTATTGGCTTAGGTGACGTCATGACACTTTTGAAGACATCATAGATAGGCCGAATATTCTTGGACAATTGCATTTGCAATGAAGAAGTGGCCTATCAAAAATTGCAGCAGCCTTTCTATAAGTTTCTGTTTTATGTATTGTAGCTATCTTGCAATCCCGTTGTGACGCCTGAAATACTTGCCTTTCAATTGTTTATGATAATTGATATATATATATATATATATATATATATATATATATATATATATATATATATATATATATATATATATATATATATATATATATATATATATATATATATATATATATATATATATATATATATATATATATATATATATATATATATATATATATATATATATATATATATATATATATATATATATATATATATATATATATATATATATATATATATATATATATATATATATATATATATATATATATATATATATATATATATATATATATATATATATATATATATATATATATATATATATATATATATGTATATATGTATATATATATATATATATATATGTATATATGTATATATATATATATATATATATATATATATATATATATATATATATATATATATATATATATATATATATATATATATATATATATATATATATATATATATATATATATATATATATATATATATATATATATATATATATATATATATATATATATATATATATATATATATATATATATATATATATATATATATATATATATATATATATATATATATATATATATATATATATATATATATATATATATATATATATATATATATATATATATATATATATATATATATATATATATATATATATATATATATATATATATATATATATATATATATATATATATATATATATATATATATATATATATATATATATATATATATATTGTGATCGGGATGGAAGGTAAGCGAATTCCTCGATTCTTTGAAGTTTTATTTAATCAACAATGCTTTCATGGAAGACCAAGAAAGTAACGATGATGACGTCATGAATCACGTCAACGAAGACCGTGATCATCAGCCGATGAGGTGAGTTGCTTCATCTTCATCTTCTCAAAATCCACCAGTTTCCGCGATATGTGCCCGCTTATTTTGTCGCCGGCGCCAATATCGACGAAATTGTATTCCAAAATCGGGCACATCCAGAAATGTTTGGCTTAGGCATTCTGAGGAGCCTGACGGGAGATGACGTCATATTTTCTGACGTCATTCGCCACTTAGCCTCCGCCCTGGCTTAGTGCGCCTTACTGCGCATGTGCAGTCGAATATTCTTAGATGCCGAACAGGCATCTGTTCGGCATTTAAGAGTATTCGACTGCGCATGCGCAGTAAGGCGCACTGAGCCTGGGCGGAGGCTAACTGGCGAATGACGTCGGAAACTATGACGTCATCTCCCGTCATGCTCCTCAGAATGTGTAGGCCACACATTTCTGGATGTGCCCGGTTTCGGAATACAATTTCGATGATGTTGGCGCCGGCGACAAAATAAGCGGGCACATATCGGGGAAACTGGTGGATTTTGAGAAGATGAAGATGAAGCAACTCACCTCATCGGCTGATGATCACGTTCTTCGTTGACGTGATTCATGACAACGTCATCATCGCTACTTGCTTAGTCTTCCATGAAAGCATTGTTGATTTAATCAAACTTCAAAGAATTGAGGAATCCCTCTTTGCTTACCTTCCATCCCGATCACAATATATAAATCAATTATCATAAACAATTCAAAGGCACGTATTTCAGGCGTCACAACGGGATTGCAAGATAGCTACAATAAAGAAAACAGAAAACAGAAGCTTATAGAAAGGCTGCTGCAATTTTGTATAGGCTACTTCTTTGTTGCAAATGCAATTGTCCTAAGAATATTCGGCCTATCTATGACGTCTTCAAAAGTGACATGACGTCACCGAAGGTGTGACTTCATTTAAGCCAATAATATGATTAGATGTCGAACAGGCCTCCGAGCTAGCCCGGGCAGAGGCTATACCATCAGCCAATCAGCTTGCAGCTGGTGCTAGTAAGCGAACTGCCGGCCGCCGGTTGGCACATCTCTAATGCGAGTCTTCCTTACGCGACTACTTCTGAATCTGATTGACTGAGCCATTTGTTAAATTCGCGTGACGTCAGGACTCTTGACTCAGAGAGTATGCAAATGGTTTTGATAAGCAATAATAATTAACGGTCTTCTGTCCTGAATCGGCGCGATATAAAGCCATTTTTGACAATATAAAAAACAATGTATTACAAATATAATCAAATCGTGTTTGGTAAAAAAAATTCCAAGGTGAGCTATTTCCTTGAAGAGGCATTCGGTAACATGGCATTGCTCGTCTAAATACGAGCAATGACCTGTTACCGAATGCCTCTTAATCGCTGACGAAGGGTGTTACAATATACCCGAAAGCTCCGATTTTAAGCTTTTTCTTGTGGAGTTAGTCCTCTTTGTATTTAATCTTCATCTGGGATCTCTACGTGCTTTGGGTCCTTCCGGTCTGACCAGGGACTCCTCTGACCTTCCAAGAAGCCCCTCTTGTGTGTCAAGGGGCCCATTCGGACTGTTCAGTGGTCCTTCCGACCTGGCCAGGGACTGAACTGGCTGCTTTGTCACCCTGCCGACATGCTCAGGGGCCCCCTCCGAGCTGCCCAGGGGCCCCTCCAGTCTGGCTAGGAACTCATCAGGCATGTTCAAGGGCCCTTCCGACCGGCCCAGGGACCCTTTCGGTCTAGCCAGGGTCCCCTCTGACTTGCCCAGGAGCCCCTCCGATCTGCCCAGCGACTCTTCTGGTCGGACTGCGCTGGCTGCTTTGTCGCCCTGCCGACATGCTCAAGGGGCCCTCCGACCCACCCTGGGGCCCCTCCGTGCTGGCTAGGGGCCAATTCGAGATGTTCAGGGGCCCTTCTTACCCGCCCAGTGGCCCTTTCGGTCTGGTCAGGGGCCCCTCCGATCTGCACAGGGGCATTTTTTAACTTTCCAGGGCCCCTCTGGTCTGTCCAGGGGCCCTCCAGCCTTCTAAGGGGCCCTTCCGACCTAGCAAGGGACTGCACTGGCTGCTTTGTCGCTTTGCGACATGCTCTGAGGGCCCTCCGACCTGCCCGGGGGCCCTTCCGTGCTGACTAGGGGTCCATTCGGCATGTTCAACAGTTCAGGGGCCGTCCTGACCCATCTAGGGGCGCTTTCGGTCTGGTCAGGGGCCCCTCTGACCCCTTTTAGTTTTCGAGTTAGATGGGGGGGGAGGTTAACACCCCCTCCCCCCGGCACGGCGAAGGTGGCGCCGAGCACCGGCACGGCGCGGGTTAACTTGATAGAAATTAAGGTTTTAAATTTGGGATGATGACATCATTATTGAGCTATAAACTGCCGCTGATTGGCTGGCAAAGTGGCAACATGGATAGCTCTTGAAAAATGCAACCGCCTTTATGTCCTCAAATTGTATATCAGGTCAATAGTTTAGGCTCCAGAGGTCATGAAAGGTCAAAAAGGCTATTTTGGGGCAAAGCTGTTTTTCGCAAACAACATTTTACCTAATAAAGACGGCAATAATTTTGCCGCCATCGTGTTGGTCTCGTCAAGGCGCTTCGAATAATATCAATGTTGACCAGGTAAGGTCAACCATGAAGTTTGACCTCAGGTCAAGGTTAGTTGGTGACCCAAGTACGTCATGTTGCATATTGAGAGACGTGTATCGATGAGACAAACACATTGACACCGGTTTCACTTCTCTATCTTCATTATGTCGAGAGTTATTGGAAAAAAGTGTTAGCGACCTCGGATGACCTCGGCTGACCCTGTAGGGGTCACTGAACAAAAATTGCACCTGGGTCATCAAGATTGGCCTATGATAGCATGATCCATAAGGAATTGGGCTGCTATCATGCGTATCCTCGGAATAGGAAGCATTTGAATATTTCCTCATTTATATGGGGAGGTCACGAAATTGACTACCTTAGGTCACCGATATAAAAAAAATCAGAGATAAACGAATTGTAGGTACCTATGACCTTATGAAATCCTGTAAGTTTAAAACCGATCGGCCAAAAACTGTGGCTGTTTGTATGACCACAAACGTTTTGACCTGACCTGAGATGGCCTGAGTTTTTTTTTCTTAGACTGTGTGTAATTGATGCCCAAACAGCTGTGCCAAATTTGGCCACCGCCCGCCGTTTTCCCACTATTTATGAAAAACCGGAGGGGGTTGAAATTACCCCCCCCCCCTCCCCGCCGTGCGCGTGTTAACAACTGCATTGCGGGATATCGTCAAAATGATCATGATAATCGAAAAGGAAACATTGCGAAGTTTCCTTCGGACAAGTAATTCAAAGTAAATGTTCGGTTAACTCTAATTAAATGACGGTTTCCTTTACTGCTTTTTAAAGCTTCCAGGTTGCCATGGCTCCGCACGAGATATGTCAACCAGGGATGTTGATCGAGAGTTGTGAGACGTTCGCGCATTCCATTCGAAACTTTCTGACGGGTTAACCCTCACCCTACGGGGAAGGGGCTGATAGCCCTCCCTGAGGTTTTTCTTGAATAACTTTGTACTCATGCGGCGTATCTTGCTGAAATTTTCAGTAGATAAGTTTATAACAATTATACGTATGCTGTAAAAAAAAATGGTTAAGTAGTTTGGGAGATAATGATGTTTTGATGACGTCATGTTGGTGGAAAACGATAAATGTTTGAAAAATCGTAGAACACAAAATTTTAAAGCAAATTGCAAACGCAATTCAGCAAAGATAAAACATGGCATTCTCTTTAAAATGGCAATCTCGGATTTCCAAAATTTTGGGTTTTTGACCACTAATTTTTTGTTGTTGAAAAATGACCACAAAATCAAAATTTTAAAGATGTTAGAAAAACCGGAAAACTTGTGAGATAACTGGGCATGGACAATACCCAAACCAAATTTCAAAGCAATATCTCTATTTTTGACTGAGTGATGACTCCCTAAGTGTAAGAAACTCATGACGTCATTTTTTTAATTACTTTTTTTACTTTTTTTGACAAGATACGAATAAATATTTGCATTGTCTGTATTTCTGAGACAAAACTGGTCTAGGAACATGCCTTTTTATTTACTTTTATCCATTTCTAATTTTGAGGTTTTCTGACAGAGCAAAATCGCTGTTCTGGACGTGGTCGATCCGAGGTCATTCACTTGACCTGGAAGGTCACCCGTTGACCTGAAACCTAAAAATCGCTTACTGTTAGATTCCTCTCATGACAGGCAACATGCTGCTTATTTCCGCATTGCTCTAAGTTGCTTGGTTTAGAAGTTAACAGGGGGCTGTCAGCCCCCCCCCCGTAGGGCGAAGGCGAAAAAAGCTCCCGTAGGGCGAGGGTTAAAGGGAGTGTGCCTACTCACATCGCTTATTTGGGGATATTGACTTATTTTGACTTATGACTTATTTTGGGATATAGAACATAATTTTCTGAATTGACCCATGAATTCGTTTCTCCAGATTCGCCCTAGTTGCTGAGATATTCCAAAGACTCCAGAAACTTGCTGGGAGCAAAAAGTTATCGGGTAGACTCCAAAGGGCTTCCGCTACTAGAAGCACTGCAACTATCGATTAAACTGCTAGCATATTGTTAGCGCCGGCCAATAGCAATTCAACAAAACAGCTCGTGCACGCTGACAGCAGCAGCCGAACAGAAACTGGACGGCCATCATGTTGTTCGATGATGGCCGTTTTGATGATGGCCGATGCCCATTTTTTGAAGAAGATATCAATTTAGAGCTACGAAACTTGCACATAATAAAGTTCACAGTGGCAAGAACGTGCTGTGCAAAATTTGTCTTTCTATCTTGCATGATGTGACCGTAATTGTATTGTCTTATGTGCGCCGTTTTACATAACATCACCATAGTGACAATCGTTTTATAGATATCGAAACAAAAAAATAAGAAGAAAAAGTACAATATAAGTGAAAATTCAACTAAAGGGGCTCCAGATGTGACTCATCATATACAACAATCAAACCAATAGCTACTTACCGTATGAAAAATATTTGTGACATTCCAAAACAGTAGGCACACTCCCTTTAAGGCAATATTGCAGACCTTTAGCCAGGCGGGTGCACTGGGTGCACGTGCACCCTCTTACATCAGTCCAGTCACCCAATGTTTATTGTAGTCATACAGTTTGATACAGTCAGACATTTGAGGGCAGTCGTGTACTCAGTTCAGGTGCCGGCACTGACCCCAATTCAGTCAAAACACTCCCAAATGTCATGATTATTTTAGATGCAAAAGCCAAACAAATTGTAGTCTGCCATCAGCAACATTTTAGCCTAATTTCAGGGAAATCGAAGGAGTCGCCTATTTCGGCGTTGATCTTAATTTGACCTCAAGGGGGTTAAATGACGAAGCGCCGAA